>CAUYTI010077002.1:0-14066 GCA_963575145.1 Galago senegalensis | reverse complement strand
TCTTGATCTCGTCTCTGACCCAACTGTCATTGAGCATAAGGTTATTTAGCTTCCATGCTTTTGTTTGGGTTTGCAGATTCCTGTTGTTTTCAGTTCAACTTTTATTCCGTGGTGGTCTGAGAAGATACAAAGGATAATTTCCATTCTTTTAAATTTGTCAAGTTTAGACTTGTGACTGAAGTTGGGCTCTATTTTGGAGAGTGTTCTGTGGGCTGATGAGTAAGATATGTACTCAGTTTTATTAGGGTTAAATGTTCTATAGATGTCTGTAAAATCTAAATGCTGAATGGTTAGGTTTAAATCTAAAATTTCTTTGCTTAGGTTCTTTTTGGAGGATCTATCCAGCACTGCCAAAAGGTATTAAAATCTATGACTTTGATGGAACTGAGAGTAATCAGGTTGCTCATGTCTTTTGAAGTGTCTCTTAAAAATTGAAGTGTGTTCTGATTGGGTGCAGAAATATTGATAATTGAAATCTCATCTTATTGATATTACCTTAACAAATATAAAATAACCATCCTTGTCCTTGTTCACTTTTGTAGGTTTAAAGCCTTTTGTATTTTTGAATAAAATTGCAACACCTGCTTTTTTCTGCTTTCAATTAGCCTGGAATATAAATGAACATCCCTTCACCCTAAGTCTATCCTTTTATTTCAAAGTAAGGTGAATTTCTTGAATACAACAGATATCTGGCCTAAGTTTTTGTAACAAGTCAGTCAGCCTGTCCCTCTTTACAGGTTAATTTAAGCCATTCACATTGATTGAGGCTATTTATAAGCCTGGTATACTTTTGGGTATTGAGTTTTTGAAGGTCCAGTGGATAACTTTGATCCTTTTGTCACTGTGGAGATTGTAATTTGATCAAAATTTTCTAGGTGGAGTTATGTGTTGGAAGATTGCGCTAGTCATTATGGAGAATAGGTCTGAGGATATCCTAGAGGGCTGATTTAGTTATGACAAATTTCTTCAACATGTGAATGTTGTTAAAGTATTTAATTCATCATAAATGAAACTCAGTTTAGCTGGATACAAGATTCTAGGTTGAAAGTTCTCTTGTTTTAGGAGGTTGAAGGTCTATGACCATCCTCTTCTAGCCTGAAAGGTTTCAGCACAGATATCTGCAGTCATTCTAATATTATCCTCTTTGTAAATTTAGGGTTTTTGCGTCTAGCTGCTTTCAGGATTTTCTCTTTCAAGTTTAGTGAAGTTGATTATGATAGCCTGGGGGATGTCTTGCTCAGGATGAGTCACTCTGGGTTTCTGAAGCTGTCTGCTGTCTGAATTTCAGGATCCCTTGGCAGGTCTGGAAAGCTGTTTTTTATAATTTCATGAAGGAGAGAGCCTCTGTGTATTGTGAAGCAACTTCATCACCTTGACAGATTCCTATGAGGTGAATATTAGTTTTCTTGCAATTATCCAAGCACTGTATGAGTGAGTGATCTGTTTTTGCTGTCCATTTGTCCTGATATTTGGATGCTTGGGCATGTTCAAAATCCTTGTCTTCAGTGTCAGAGAGCCTATCTTCTGCCTGGTCCATTCTCTGATCTAGGGATTCAACTGTACTCTTCAAATCTTTAAGGGTTGTAAACTCCTCTTTCAGTGTATCTTAATCTTTGATTATGTTATATTTGAAATAATTGAATTCCTGGGACAGCTTTTGAATAATTTGAAATTTTGTTTCCTTCCTTTCCTCTATTCTGTTGATCATATTCACTATCCAGATTCTGAACTCAATTTCTAACATCTCAGACATCTGTTTATGGAAATGGTCTTCAATTTTACTTGCCTATCCTTACTTGGTGGGTTGATCTACTCTGGTTTTTCTGGTTATGAGAGGTTTCTGCTGATTTCAGCCCATGCTGAATTTGAACCTTTCGAAGGCCATCCCTAAAACTGTTCTGCCAGTAGCTTCTTCTGGTTGTCACCTGGGCACGTGCCACCAAAACCCCAGGAAGCAGGGAGAACAGTCAAAGTGCTACATCCAGTTATGGTAAAAGTTAGTCATGGTCATATGCCACCAAGGTCCTGAGAAGCAGCGACACAGTGGTCTGGGCAATGTAGCCTGCCCAGGTGGGAGTCAGATGTGATCGAGTGCCACCAAGAACCCAGGAAGTTAGGACACAGTGAGCGGAGAGATGTATCTGGTCCCAGTGGGAGTCAATCATGTTTGCATGCCTCCGTGGTCCCAGGAAGCTCGGACATGGCAGGTGGGATGATGCAGTCTGCATGGCAGGAGTTCTATCTTTTTAAATTTTAACATTTTTGGGATTTTTTAATTTTTTTTTCTCATTATTCTATTTTCAACACAATGTTTCATTTTTTGCCTTCTTTAATAATTAGAAGTTCATTTTTACCAGTGTTTCTGTCTTATTATTCGGGTATTTTTTTACCTCCAATTTTATCCAGTTAGAGTTTTTCCTCTTTTTTATTGTTTCATTATAGTTCTTTTTTTTTTTTTTTTTGGATTTTTTTCTCTATCTGGTGAAGATGGAGTACTGTGTCAGAGTTGGCTGGCAACGATCTATTGAGTTCATGAGAATAATCCTACCTGGAACACCCAGAGGATGTGAGTATTTAAGTGTGGTTAATAGTATTTATATACACTGATATAACTCCTGTTTCTTTCTTTTTTGCCCTTTTTATTTTTATCAATACTTTCTTTTACTAGCCCCCTCCAATTTCTCTCTCTCTCTTTCTTTTTTTTATATTTTTTCACGTTTTGCTCTTCAATCTTCTCATTGTTCTGGTATTTAAACCAAAAGTACTCATTAAAATTTTAGGCCATTGGCATATTAATTTAGAGCAAGAATAAATTAAAGGAAAATTAGGGTAAGGAAATTTATATAAGAAGGCACCAATAAAGAAGAATCACCAGAAAAATTCTGGCAACTTGAAATGCCATTCTAGAGTAACTACTTAGAAGCATCACAAAGTAGAGACAGCAGAGGATGCTTCCTATAAAGAAATGTTAGAAATGATAGAAGGGAAATTCAGAATACATATGATGAAAATAAGGAAGGAAATTCCTAAGAAGTGGAAAACCATCATAAAAGAAAGAAAGAAATTGATAAGAAATTGGATAATAAACAAAAGGAAATTCAAAAACAGAATCAAATAAGAGATGAATAATGCAAAGAATAGAGGAAGGATATAGCAGAGCTAAATGAACTTAAGCAGTCGATTACAGTACTCAAAGATATAATAGAAAGTTTTAACAACAGATTAGACTATGCAGAAGTAAGAATCTCAGAGGTAGAGGATAGAGCTCTCGAGATAACCCAAATAGTTAAAGGGGCTGAAAAGAACAGAGAAAAAGCAGAATGTTCAATGATAGAAATGTGGGACTCTATGAAGCATTCCAACATACAGGTTATAGGTATCCCATGAGGGAAAGAAGAATGTCCCATAGGAATGAAAGCCATTCTAGGAATATGGTAAATAAAAATTTCCTACATATCACTCAAGATTCTGTCATACTCCTTTCACAGAGATATCAGTCCTCTGGTCAACTCACCTCAAATAGACCTTCTCCAAGACATACTGTGATGGATTTATCTAAAGACAAGACAAAATAAAAGATTTTGCAGGATGATAGGAGTTAACACCAACTGATCTACAGAGGCAAACCTATCAGAGTGTCTGGTGACTTCCCTAATGAAATTTTTCAAGCAAGAGGACAATGGTTATCTAAAACCTATAAACAGAACAATTCCCAGGTGAGAGTTGTACATCTTGCTATGCTAACCTTTGTCATTGATGGAGAAATCAAATCTTTTGTTGATATGCAAAAACCTAGGAAATTTGCCACAATAAGACCAGGTTTACAGGAAATATTTCAACCTGTCACACACACTGATATCCATTATGTCCTGCTCCAGCCACATACTGGAATCAATGTGGTCAACAGGTGGCTAAAGCCTAAGGAAACTCCTTGAGGTACTTGTCTTAATTAGACTTAAAACTGAACTTTGAAAAATGGGGGGTGATATCACATAGAGAAAAGTAAACTCATATGAATCAAGGATTTGATATCCTGTTAAAACCTGTGGGGAATTTCATAACCAAGCCCCCTACTTTTACACAACAAACTTCAGAGTAAACCTGAAGATAACGTAGTACATAGGAAAGAGAGCCTTGATTTATTACCCCCTTGTAGTTTGCAATTGCCCTGAGCAAGGCTAACTGAAATCATTCAACTTCTGTATCTCTGCCTTCTCGTTGTGATTCAGAAATAAGGGATAAAGACCCATTTCTCTGTCAATAAGGATTGTTGTCTTCTAAGGCAATGAACCTCTGCAGGTGTAATAAATTTCTATTGGCATAAAAGTGGGGTCCATGTATCCTTCTCATCTGTGTAAGTCATGAGATTTGGAGGCTTCAGAGAGATTATTGGATGACTACATGAGCCCACCGATGGCTGATGCCAGTGGAGTCCTTATAGAAACAAGCTCTGCACCCTTGTTCCTTCGAACCATGAATTAAAAACACAGGCTTCCAAATTTTCCAATGTTGTAAGTTGTATTCTGTTTTGTTTTGGTGCCAGTCTTTGGCATGGTTTCGACTGGCTTTCATACTGGTCTGATCTCTAGAGACTGGGGCAAATAGGCCAGCCTGAGACCAGCTGGATGCAGCTTAATGGCCTGTCCCAAGGTACAAGGGAGACATCCACCTGTTTTCCTAATGGTGAGATGTTCTGTCTCACTACTAGCTGAGAAACAGGATAACAGTTTCACCACTGGCTTACGTTTTAGGTTACAGTTTTCGATCTTCCTTTAATATGCTCTTCCTATACTAATGAGTGAGAATTTTTGCATTTTTTCCATATTTTGTTTATAGCTCTAAAGAGTCAGAGGCAAAGTGGAGATGTGTCCCTGTCTCCCTGGCTTGCATACCCTTATATGACTGTTCCTGTATTAGCATTCTTTAGGACTGTTTGGATTTGCAGGCTAGTTCTGCTCTAGTATTTGCAGTCTTCTATTGGATTGTTCTGTTTTTTTCAGTATACTGTGCTGGTTTGGGTTTGTATGTCTTTTGTATGTACAAGGTTTTGTATGAGTAAATGAGTGAAAGATTTTGGATGTGACTTCATGGCTCCATGCCTGACTGATTTTTGTTGTTCATCTCTTCTGTTTTGGTCATATGTCTCTTTTGTTTTATTAACTTGTCTATCTATAATAGAGCAGGGACTATCTGGAAATCCCTTGGTTCCTCTGTCAACCTTGTTTAACTATTTGTTTCCATTTGGATAATTTGTCTGTTTTCAGCCTCTGCGCCACGGGCAACAAAAATAAAGTGAAAACACTTTCTCAGGTTCCCTTTCTTGAGTCTCTGGTCTGTCAAGTTGTCTTCTTTCAACTCACAGAGGGTGAGTCTTTGGTAAGTACCTGTTCCCCTTCCTACGTTGAAGAGTTTGTGTGAAATTTGTCATTTATTTTGTATTTGATTTAACGCTGAACACTCACTCAAGTGATCATTCTTTCAGAGAACTCATAAATTTCAATCTGGGAAAAGGTCTCTGTGTTTTTCTTCCTTTTCTTTTTCCTGGTAAACTATTCACTGTCCCTAAACCTGGGTATCACTTTTGTTTCTGTATATTATTTACTTCCTGGTGCATCTTCAACTTTTCATAATTTACAGCCACTGCTTATGGCTGGGGCATAAGAGCCACTTTTCACTCAGTGGATGGCCACAAAGATACACTCAGACCCTGGTAAAAAACTGACTCTCTCCCCACACTCACCCTGCCAAATTATCTTAGTCAATTACTAACCATTTCCTTTTTTAGTCATATCCTGTACATCACCCACTGCTTCCAATTTGCTGTCAAGGTGGGAGTTTAACTTTACAGTTTGGCACAGGAATCTCAGTCTGTTTGTCAGTGTGCTATGCTTACTGGCTTCTACTTATTCATTTTGTCTTGACATTGCGGTATAAATGTCCCACTTGTGTTGGGATCCTCTCTTTCCAGCAATTAAAGAGTTAATACAAAGTTTATTAAAACTGTTTCTTAACTTTTTGTCTATAAAAAACTGTACTTGATAGGTTACATATCCTTGAAATAAAGTGCTAGCACTCAGCTAAAACCCAAGGTCCATTAATCATTTGAAACTAAAGAAAAAAAAAACTACTCCTCTTTACATTAAAAAAAAAAAAGTAACACCCTCTTGGCAGTAAATTTCACCTATGTGTCCACCTCCAGATGTAAGCTACTTTAACATCAATTTTTGGCTAATTTCTGCAGACATTAATTAACCGTTAACAGTATTTTTGTTGTGCTTATTCATTATGGATTGTTGTAAAGATACGGAACTGTTCAATTCATTTTTTGTAGTATGTAGAGCCCTTAAAAACTTCTAAGGGAAGGCCAAAGAGACAGAAAGTTTAAATAGGGACCCTGGGTTGGAGGGCCATTAGCCATTCAGAAGTTCTTGGAGTTGTGTGTCGGCAGAATTACCCAATCAAAGGGGAACTTCAGCCCTATTGGCTTGTCAGGGATTCTCATAAATGTGTGTCAACTCCAAGAAACACCATTGACATGAAAGCAGGGGTTGTATCAAACCCAAGGGTGTTAGATCATTTATAGAACTGTTAAAAATGTATAATAGTGTGTTCTGGTTCTGGTTCTGGGAGTATAAGAATATCAGTTTAAGTCTGGACTATTAGAAATTGTCCATGTCAGGTCTATCTTGTCGTTTTGTGTCATTTGTTCAGTGTTTATTGGAGGATTGGTCTTGGCCTGAAACAAACAGTTATGGAAGCATTTGTGAGTTCATTGCTGATCTTTTCCTCCATGAGAGCTTTTAAGACATAACTCCTTCTGAAATAGCTCTATTTACCTCTTACTCTTATGTGTTCTACACTCCTCAGTGCCTGGTGTGCATTTGTCCTGACAATCATTGGTCTCTTCATCCTGATTATTGGTATGGGCTTGGTAGCACAGCTTTTCTGAACTGCTCCACTGGAGAGTATGAGATCCTAACTTGTTTATATCTTTTAATGTTGACCTTGTTCAGGCTTCTGTCCATACCTGGATTATTTTTCCCAGCTAGATCTAATTCTTCTGTGTCTCCATAGTTCTTTAATGTCCCATCATAACCAGAATTTGGTCTACTCCTTTTCTGTCACCTAGGGAGGACTCTTCTATCAGAAATACTAGTATTCTCCTTTTTCCTAGTTAAGGAGTTCTCTATTGTAGGAAGTGAAAACACTCTTAAACTGTATAAAGATCCCAGTGACCTTTCTGTTTTCCCACTAGTTCTGTCTTAAATGGCAATTAGAGTAAAAAATCAAAGCTACTCAGATTAAGAAATAAGTTAGAAGCTGTATATTTAAGTGCTTGGAAACTAACTAAAATGAATAAAAATACACTTTTTAGTAATGTTGAAAAAGCAGCAGACAACTAAGAGAAACTCCTCCAAAGATAAAAACAAACAACACTGATGTAAATTATGCTTGAAGAAAAAACAAACCAAAAAACAATCCTCTGTAACTAACAATACAACCCTGGTTTCTCAAATCTGTGGCTATAATTATATAGCTTATACTGAACTAAAAAAAGGAGAGAGAGCAGTATGAGAGAATTTAGAAAAGAGTTCCCTAGAATTCAGTATTTTATCCCTTGAAACACCTGAGTTCTTGATAAAAATTAAGGGTTTCTGTCTCTATTTTTTTGGTATAAGTATCTGTCTGTTTTAATCACTATTCTCCTGCAAGAATCTGATTCCTTGATAGAAGTGCCCACATCACTGTGACTGACGCCATTCCTTAAGTACCTTCGGATGCTGATTACACATAAATGAGAACTTAAGCAGAGTGATGGGGAAATCCCATGCTGATTGTCTATGACAGCAACTCACCTCTGAAGTAAAGTTCCAGATTTTGTGGCAGTTTTATTACTGAAATTTCTTCAGTAAATCTTAAGTCTCAGATATTTGAAAAGTTAGCCCACAGGCCACAGATCAGTGATAAAATGAGATTTTGTTAAGCTGAGGGACATGTAGAGGGAGTAGAATATGCTAGAGTTATTGACAGTGTGGCTGTGCCTTGAAAAGTATTGCATTTTGGATATTTCGGTGATCTATGAATGGTCTGTAAAATTCTGAGAGAGAGAATGTGTTAATTTTGTGCTTTTCAAGACTTTGTCCATGTCAACAACAGATCCCCCAAATATACAGCCTCTGGAGGGGGGGTAAGCCCAGGTTGGAAATTTCCTGCAGGTATCCTTTGTCTAAAGATAAATAATCAGATCTAAGAAATATTTGAACCAAAACTTAGTAGATAAAAAAAAGTTTACAAACTGAATGAGTGTTCTAGAAAATTAAGGAATACAACAACTCATCTTAGACAGGGTTATTAGATTTTCACATTGGTTTTATCTGTGAAGAGGATGTGTGTGCTTCTTAGTCAGGGTGAAGCTATCTAAAATATTTGGGAATGCAGAAACTTCCATTAATCCATTAATTAAAATACCTCATGTGTGAAGAGAACTCTGGGAATAGGTCTGAAGATAATGGACTGTGTAGGAAGTGGGAAAAACTTCAAGGGGATACTTGAGATAAGAAAGTACATAGGAAGGAGAGGCTTGATGTACCCCTTATACTAAGCAATTCCCTTTCCCAAGATTAACCACAATGATTCAGCTTCTGTACATCTGTCTGCTTGTTCTGATGCATAAATAGGGTAAAAAGACCCATTTAATCCGTCATTCAGGGTTGTTAGCCTCCTAAAGCAAGGACCCGCTTCACGTGTAATAAAGTTCTATTTGGAGTCCATGTCTTCTTCTCAGCTGTGTGAGTCATAAGATGAGGAACCAACACTGGCAACAAAATCTAGTTTGAAAAATATTCCATTATCAATATCTGGAGAGGTGTCTAACCATAAGAGTGGTGACTTCAAAAATGGTCCTAGCTAATCTGTAACAAAAAGTATCTGGGCATTGAGGCAGGAGACTGTAGTTAAAGCTATTGTGGAGACTGAGGCAAAAGAACTGTCTGAGCCCATGGAGGTTTCGGTGAGCTGTGATGTCATAGCACTCTACCAAGAGTGACTAAATATAACTCTGTCTCAAAAAAAAAAAAAAAAGAAAGAAAGAAAGAAAAGAAAAGAAAACAGATAATCCCAATTGTTACTATGCAGTTTTACCATCTGGAATGCATGAGTCTCACTGCTGCACAAAATCTCAACTGTTGTGTCAGCCTAGTGACTGTAATCTAAGCCTTTAAAGCAATCAATAAAGCACAAATGGGATATCTCTATTCTGTCTGGGGATTGAGAGCTAAGAAATGTTCTGGATTGGGGCTATCCCTGTGACTCAGAGTGTATTGAGCCAGCCCCATATGCTGAAAGTGGTGGGTTAAAATTCAGCCCTAGCCAAAGTGCAACAATGAATACCCAGGCATTTTGGTGGGGGCCTGTAATCCCAGCTACTTGGGAAGCTGAGGCAAAAGAATAACTTCAACACAGGAGTTGCAGTTTGCTGTGAGCTGTGTGACCTCAAGGCACTCTACTGCCGGTGATGAAGTGAAACTCTGTCTCTACCAAAAAAAGAAAAAAAGAAAAAGAAATGTCCTGGATCAGAGACTTGCAAGAAACCAGCTGAAGTGATCAGAAAAGTCCCCGGAATATCTTTGACCAGACCCTGGATCCCACAACATTCCAGTATGAAGTCACTATGTGGTCACCATGGATGAAATCACAGTGGGTGTTGTGCTGCGTAACCATCTTTAAGCTTAATCTTATTCCTGATTAGCATGCGTAGTTGCTTTTCAGGTTTGTTGTTAGGTTCAAACTGTTACAGAGTGTAGTTATTTTCTCCACACTGAATTTCTGCTTCCTAAACTTTTCTTTGTAACCATGGCCAACAGATTCAGCAACCCACTCTTTCCTTTTCAAGTGGTGGATTTGTAATCAAATGTAAGAGTGTGCTATATATCTAGTGCTGCCCTGGGAAGTTATAGAATATGAAATTGAGCCAAAATATCAGACAATGATTTTACCTAAATTCTATGTGAGACAGTTCCCAGGGCTACTTTATATGTTGTTTTGCTTCTTTCTCTAGAATTGGGTTATTTCAGACAGTAGGTATCTCACTGAAGTTTCCCTTTGGATATCTGGTGAGGGACTATCTCCAGGAGTGTACTCCATATCTACAATTATTTATGATGACCATGGGTAATATTAACCTATCTTGAAATTTCCATCCATCCTGAATTCCGTGCTAGGTCTGTCTAAACTTTGGCTTCTTGGCCACAATACACATTAAAGTGTTCAATTGGATCACACATATAATACACAATAACTAATGAAACCTGGTGACGATAAAGGAGATCCATGCAAAGCTGTGGTGATCTCCCACCAGGGATGTGTAAAACAGTACTCACATACTCACTATGTGTCACCAAGACCTGAAGATTGGACAAATCTCAAAATTCCCAATCAGCTCATTAAGTAGAGTTTAATGAATTATCTCATGCATGACCAATATTTCAATGGTCTAAGCAGCCAAATTCATCAGAAACCCTGAAGTTGCATGTTAGAGGCAAAGTTGAGCAAGAGGAAGACAATCTCAGCCCCCAATAACCTATGGGTTTTCAAATAGAAAGGCTTGTCAAGTGTTTTATTTCTTACCTATAGTTCCAGCTACTCCAGAGGCTCAGGAAAGAGAAGAACTTCAACCAAAGTGTTGGATGTCATTATGTGCACGACAGATGATGAAAAATGTAGCCTTTATAACAGAATTATAGATGGTCTCATGAAAACGAGTGAAAGGAAGAAAAAAAAGAGGAGAAGAGAGAGAAAATTTTCTTGGTACAGTTTCCTAGAGCTAAATTATGAGGACAGGTCAGTAGGTGGATGAAATTCTGTGCTACATAAAGGAGAAGATACATTATTGTACCCGTGGACAGTGGGGAACAATTATTCAAGACAAGTTCATTTGCGATTGGTTCTTTAGAAGACTTACACTTGATGTGATGAGTAGGGATTGTCCAGAGATATCCGGTCCCTTGTCTTGGACTGATTAGGGCAATGGAATATTGGCCCAGATTGAAAAGTTCAACAAAAGTGTGGAGTGTATAATATGGATATTTTAGTGTGCATGAAAAAACCTGACTTGAATCAAGAATTCACAATGTGGACAGTTTAGAGTGACTAAGAGAATCCAAGACACCAAAGGGTCAGTTTTGTGTAAAATCAGAAGTCTTGAGTAATAGATGTTATATGAAAAAAATTTCCCTAGGAGATACTAATTTTTCCAATTAACGTCTAATCTAGGGGAACATTTTCAACACTAGATCTGTGGTTAAAAGTAAAAATAATATTCCAATTATGTGCTGTGCACCTGTACTCCCAGCTACTTGGGAGTCTGAGAGAAAAAAATCACCTAAATCTAGGAGGTGGTGGTTGCTGTGATCTGTAGATGCCACAGAACTTTACTGAATGTGATAAAGTATGACTCTTTCTATAACAAAAAAAAAAAAAGTAAAAATTAGGAAACACTTCAATACAAATGTTTTCTCCATTTATTTATTGAGACAGAGTCTTGTTTCATTGCATTTGGTAGAGTACCCTGGTATCATAGCTCACAGAAAACTTCAAGTGTTCTCATAAAGCAAATATATTCCTTAAGCTGGCATTCCAGGAGCCTGCATAACATCTGAACTTTTTTTTTTATTTTTCAGAAATGTGTATGTCACTAGTGCTGAGGTAGTTCTCCAATTCAGAAGCTCAGACACTCCATCTGATTGGGCCTCTCATATGGCCAAGATGAGAGGCATGAAGAACCACCTCTGGCCAAAAAACATACTTTGAAAAATATCCCATATTCAATGTCTGAAATGGTGGATCAGTATGATGCTTGTGAGTTTGAAACAGTCCCAGGCAATCTGCTGCAAAAAATAGCTAGGCATTGAGACCCAAGCCTGTAGTTCCAGGTACTGGAGAGTCTGAGGGAAATGAACTGCCTAAGGCCAGGAGACTTAGGTTTCTGTGAGCTATTTTCACACAGCACTCTACCCAGAATGAGAAAGTCAAACTCTATCTTAAAAACAACAGAAAAGATCAAAGAAAATTCTACTTTGTCTACATGTCTCTATGCAGTTTTACCATCTGGAAAGCAGCTTGAGTCTCACTGCTCTACAAAATCTCAACTGTTGTGTAAGCCTAGTGACTGGAGTCTCAGCCATTAATGTAATCAATGAGGAAAAAATGGGAGTTCACTTCTCTGTCTGTGGATTGAGGGCTAAGAAATGTCCAAGATAGAGGCACAGACTGGAGTTATATAGCCACAAAGCCAAGGAATAACAACACAAGGTAGAAAAGGCAAGGGACTGATTCTCCCTTGGAGCCTCCAGAGGGAATATGATCCTACCAACATCTTCATTTACCTGAAATGAAAATAAGAAAGAAATGTCCAAGTCAAACAATAGTAGGACACCAGCTGAAGTTAGCATAAATGTCCAATGAGGATCTTTGAACAGAAGCCTGGAACCACCAATATTCAAGGATGAAGTCACTACATGGTCACCATGGATGACATCACAATGGTTTTAGTTCTGGGTTGCTATCTTTTTTCGATTTGTTTGTTATACTTTTTAAATTATTTTTTAATTAATTATTTTTATTAAATATTAACATTGTACATTGATGCATTTATGGAGTCCACAGTACTGCTTCAACATACAATATGAAATGTTTACATTGAACTAATTAATACATTCATCACAGTTATGTTCATTTCTTAATAGTTCTGGAATGTAGCATTGCATTACGCACATTAGGAAGTTCTGCCAAATACCCTCTCTTTTCCCATATCCACCCTCCCCTCTCTTCTCTCTCCACTTTCTTTCTACTTTCTGAACTATAGTTATGTTTTACCATTTGTATGAGTATGTAGGTGATTATATATTTATTTCATAATAGTACTGAGTATATTGAATACTTCTTTTTCATTTGTGAAGTGCTTAACTAAGAAGAATATGTTCCAGATACATCCAGGTAAACATAAATGATGTGAAAGCCTCTATCTTTATTAGGGCTGTGTAATATTTCATGGTGTAAATATACCACAATTTGTTAATCCATTCATGGAACAATGGACATTTCGGTAGTTTCTATGTCTTGGATATTATGAATTGAGTTGCAATAAAAATTCTGGTGCAAATGTCTTTGTTGAAAAATAATTTTTGATAATCTGAGTGTGTAGCTAATAGAAAAAATGAAGGATCAAAGGCTAGGTTTACTTCTAGTTCCTTGAGTGTACTCCAAATTTCTTTCCAAAAAGGTCATATTAGCTTACATTCCTACCAAGAGTGTAGTAGAAGTGTTCCCTTTCTCTGCATCCATGCCAGCATCTGTAGTTTGGGGATTTTGTGACATTGGCTAATCTTACTGGAGTTAGACAATAATTCAAAGTTGTTTTGATTTGCATAGTTCTGATGATTAAGGATGATGAGCGTTTTACATGTGTTTGTAGGCCATGTGCCTATTACATGAGAAGTTTCTGTTCAAGTTCTTGCTCACATAGTAATGCGGTTATTTACTCTTTTCTTATAGATTAGTTGGAGTTCTTTGTAGATTCTAGTTATCAGACCTTCGTCAGAAGCATAACATGAAAAAACCTTCTCCCATTCTGAGGTCATCTCTTTGCTTTACTTACTGTGCTCTTGTTTGTGCAAAATGTTTTTAGTTTGTTCATATCCCAGTAATATAATTTTGTGTTGCTTCAATTGCCCAGGGGGGGAGTCTTTTAATAAAATAGTCTCCCAATCCTATTTCTTCAAGTGTTTTCCTTGTACTCTCTTCTAGTATTTTTATAGATTTATGCCTTAAGTTTAAATCTTTTAACCAGTGAGAAACAATTTTTGTTAATTTTGAAAGATGAGGGTCCAGTTTCAGTCTTCTACAGGTCACCAATCAGCACCATTTCTTAAATAGGCAGTCTTTCCCCCACTGAATAATTTTTGATAGGCTTGTCAAAGATCAAATGATGATACACAGATGGTTTCAGCTCTTGGTGCTCTATTTTGTTCCATAAATCTACCACCCTGTTTTTGTGCCAGTACCATGCT
>CAUYTI010077001.1:0-35295 GCA_963575145.1 Galago senegalensis | reverse complement strand
TGAGCTCAATTTCATTTTTTTGAATTTAAAACAATGTTAACCATGGAAAATTTTAAATGTGTGTACACTTAGAATTGTATGATGAACATTTATCCTCAGAGTCATCTGTGATTTGCTCTGTTTTGCCACATTAACTTCCTTCGTTTTCCTCCTTTTTTCCTCCTTTCCTCCTCTTTGAAAACCATAGCCCTCATTTTATTTCACGGATATATCCATCAGTGTGCATCTCTAAGAATGTATATATAGTTTCTGGTAACTATAGTGCCATATCAGACATAACAAAATAGTAATTCTTGGTTCATATTCAGATTTTCCTAATTGTTTAAAAAAAAGTCCTTTCATAGCTAATTTGTTTCAAATCAAGATCCAAACAAGGTTTATATTGTGCCTTTTATTATATATTTCATTTAATTTCCACATACTTTTGGTTACACATATTTATCAGAATTTTTTTCCTGGATTCAATATATAATTTATTCAGAGAGCAAAACATGAAATTTTGCGTCCCAACTGAATTAATATGTCATTTTAATATAAATTGAATTTTTCTTGTCTTTTTTTTTTTTTTTTTTTTGAGACTCTGTAACCCTCAGTAGAGTGCCATGGTATCACACAGCTCACAGCAACCTCCAATTCCTGGGCTTAGATGATTCTCCTTCCTTAGCCTCCTGAGTAGCTGGGACCACAGGCACCCGCCACAATGCCTGGCTATTTTTTTGTTGCAGTTTGGCCAGGGCTGGGTTTGAACCTGCCACCCTTGGTATATGGGGCTGGCGCCCTACCCACTGAGCCACAGGTGCCGCCCTGAATTTTTCTTATATAAGAATGTGAAGAGTTTATATTCACGTGACAGATACCTGTAGACTACATCTCACTGGGGGTGGAAAGTAGCAAAGAGGAAAAGGAAGTGCTCTTTCTCCCTGCCACTGTCTCCATGTGTCAGCGAGCTGCGGGCCAAGCCAGTCATGAGGTGCCCTTGTGTACACACACACACACACACACACACACACACACACACACACACACACACACACGGGCACAGGAGTCTGCTTAGGAAACGTCACTACAGATTTCGTGGTACTCAGACTATGATGGACACAGCACATGCTAGACTGTTCTGGGACCAGAGGTACATATTAAACACAAGCCTTTCCCAAGTCTAGGAGCTTTTAATCTAGTTTAGACCTGGGGAATTCTCCATAGTAGAAGGATAGCTAAAGAACAACAGAAATGGTAGATTTTCAATGAATTACATGGACAGTGAGAAATTAGAACTTTAAAACTAACCAAGACAGCTTCCTGTCTGGTAAATTTCTTGTAGAAATGAGATTTGACTGGGGAGGCCAGGCAGAGGGTGGGGTGGGGTGGGGGGGGTTCATCCTGTAATCCCAGCACTCTGGGACGCCAGGGTGGGTGAATGGCCTGAGCTCACAGGTTTGAGACCAGTCTGAGCAACAGCAAGACCCCTTCTCTAAAAATAGCTATGCCTGGTTCAGCGCCTGTGGCTCAAGCGGCTAAGGTGCCAGCCACATACACCTAAGGTGGCGGGTTCGAATCCCCAGCCTGGGCCCGCCAAACAACAATGATGGCTGCAACCAAAAAATGTCCAGGTGTTGTGGTGGGTGCCTGTAGTCCCAGCTACTTGGGAGGCTGAGGCAGGAGAATCGCTTGAGCCCAGGAGTTGGAGGTTGCTGTGAGCGTGATGCCATGGCACTCTACCCAGGGGCATAGCTTGAGGCTCCGTCTCAAAAGAAAAAATAAAATAGCTGTACCTTGTGGTGTGCCTGTAGTCTCAGCTATCTGGGAGGCTGAGGCAAGATCATTGCTTGAGTCCAGGAGTTGGAGGTTGCTGGGAGCTGTGACGCCGTTGCACTCTACCAAGGTCAACAGAGTGAGACTCTGTCTCAAAAAAAAAAAAAAAAAAGATTAGGACCTGAGTCTTGGATAATAATGCATGGATTTAAAGTAACAAACAGGAAGAACATTTCAGGTTAGAATACCATGAGTAAGTGCACAAAGGATGTGTTAAGTGCCAGGTAACTTCAGGAGGCTTAGAGATGTCTGGATCAGAGGTGGGAGGAGACACCACAGAGCTGGACTCTAGGAGCTGTGCTGTCCTTGTTGTCAAGGGAATGGTTACCAAAGATTTTTAGGCAGGTGATATGAAAAAAGCGTGTTTTGGAAACTGCTGGCCATCTGCAGGACATGTGCAGAGGCTTGGTGGGCGGAGGAGGAGGCAGGAGGGGTGACGGGAGTCAAGGGACGCAGCAGTGAGGAGGGACTGGGAGGTGATTCACTGCATAGGGAGAAATGTTAGCATGTGGGATGAAAATGTTGTATAATCTCAGTGTTTCTCTTACTATGTACTTCAGTATTTATGGGAAGTTTGTGGGGAAAATAGTGAGATCACTTACTGAGTGGTTTTGGTTTTAGTAGCATATGCGGGGATATAGTTTTAGTGTAACAAGTTTGTGGTAAGAAGTCTTTTCTTTCTAAAGGATACACTGGTTCCGTTCAGACTGGTTCTGATGTGTCAGGACCTTCCTGTCTTTCCTGGCGACTCCCTGCTTACTGCTGCTGGTCCTCCCATAGTGCCAGGTCTTCAGGGAAATTAAAAAGTAAATCCACACACAGGGACCCATGTTGGTCAGGACAGAAGTTTGACACTCTGGTAGAGTCCCAGAATGATGCCTGAGGGAGCCAGACAGGAGTTTGACCTGTGATGTAACCGCAGGTTGGCCACCCGGGGTCACTTGGCAGCTCTTGGCCCCAGGCGCCTGCGCTGTTTCCAGGGCTCCCCAGTTACTATGTTCATTTCAGGACGGCTGATGTTCATGGTCATATTCTGACCAACGAAGCAGGAGGGTGCCATCTGGAAGGTGTGCCCATCGTGCACTCTTCATCCTGTGGGTGAGACTCAGCCACACTTGGGGCAGACACTGCTGTTTACTCTGGGCAGCCATGTTCTGGGTTCTGTCACGGTAGGAGAAAAGCAGAGACGGATATTGGAGGATCCCAGCCATCTCTGCCATGAAGTCCCACTAGCTAAACCAGCAATTTTTTGAACTTGTTGGCTCTGCAATTTCTCATTCACAAGATGTAAAAGAGTAACTTTGGTAATAGTACTTAGGTACATTACAACAGGAATTTTTGAATCTGTTAATGTCTCTCACTTCTATACAAGAAGTAAAACTAACATCCTGTTTTTGGTAGGCTGTGAACTGTGAATCATCCCAGGTATTTGCCTTCTCTCACCAGCAAAAACATCTTCTCTCCTTCATAAGATACTCTAAGCTATTTTCAGGTAGTATATACCATGTCTGACAATTAAGTTTGTGAATTCATCCCAGAAAGTGCTATATACGTGATTGCTAAAAGTCACTTCACTGCAGTCACCTTCTAAGTGCCCCCCTTGAGAAGCTATGCCCATGCCAGTGCCCTGTCCACCCTTCAAAGCAATGTGGGAACTCTCTGGAATGACCATTGAGCTGTCATCATGTTACCCTTGATGTCCTGTATGTCATCGAAATGTCTTCCCTTCAGTATTTCTTTTATCTTCAAGTAAAGAAAGAAGTCATGGGGGCCAGATGAGTTACTTGTTTCCTGGCTACAAACCCCGTCAGGGACAGCACCCCGCGAGCTGGTGCACTGTCGCGATGCAAGGGCTGCCAGTTGGCAGAGTCTTCAGTCAGGCTCTTGACTGCTCTGTCTGTGTTCACTTGATCAGCTTCTCACTGCAGATGACTTTGAGGCACAGTGGGGAGTTTGGCAGTGTTTTCCTCAGTTCTGCTTGTTACTGGGCACCCTAAGCCGGCTTTATCAGTGACACTTTCTCTCCCTCAGGAAAAAAATGTTTAATCCGTTTGTACATTGCCATTTTTTTCATGGACTAACATATCCCTGTTTCACTGCCAGTCTTGCTAAGTTTAACAAGAAATTTAATGTTTTTTATTGCTAATTCAAATTCTGCCATTTCTTGTGATGGCACACATGCTGAACGCTGCTCAGCAAGACTCCACCACAGGTCAACACAAACACAGCTGTGTGACACTGACACGTTCACACGTGCTGCCAATGGGAGCACATGGTGGCAGGTTTGTGAACTTAATTGTAGACCTTGTACATTGCTATGTTAATAGAAAACCTTTGAACCAAAGCTGTCAATACACATTTCCTGGGACAGCTTGAGGAGTGGACCCTTAAGGGCTGAAGCTGTGGCAGTGGTGGCTAAGTGGGAGGGCCTGTCCTGTACAGGCTTTTCAGAGTCACATCAGGTTATGAGTGTGACACAGTAGGGACAGTGTCCTAAAGTCATAGCACCAGGTCCCGAGTGTGTTGGCAGGTGTTCTGAGTGGGTGCAGCTCTGTGAAAGCCACTCGAGGTTATTGGAAGGGGCAGTTTTCAGTTTACTTGTTTTGAGGCTATTTCTTCTCATTGCTCCTAAATTGGTGACTTTTGCTTATGGAGATGGTCCTGAGAATTTCCTTAAAGTGGTTGCTGGTTGACTCACAGTTCCATTGGGCAGGGCAGTGTGGTTGGGTGTCCTGCCTCATTCTCGGTGGTCCTCCCAGCCTCACTTGGTGGAGCACTTTCCCGCCCGCTTCTCCGGTGGAACTGGGATACTGCACGTGGTGGGCAAATGAGCAGATGGCTCCCGGGTCTGCGTTTCCAAATGCTCGGACACTAGAGGTGCTTGTCTTCACAGGTCTTGGTTAAACAGGAAACACAGGGCACAGATGGGCCTCACAGCCAAACACTTGAGTTAATAAAGTGCATTTGCTGCTTATTTTATGTGACTTGGCAAAGGAATTTTGATGATGCAAAAGCACGCAGAACTTAAGAATTTAACATGTCTACTGAGGCTTTCTTAGGAATTTCTTACTTGTCATGCACTCTTAGTTCCATTCCCTGTTTTCCACATGAGAACTATCACTTTTTATGCCTACTCCCTACTGGGCACTGCCTTCACCATTGCTTCAGTTCTGTGGGGAAGGTATTGTGAGCCCCATGAAATAGAAAACTGGATCATGAAGATGAAGGTACTTGCTTACAGGTGACTGCTTCTGAGTGCTTGAGGATTTAGGGTGGAAGTTTCTTTGGGTTCTGTGCTATTGTCTGAAAACATTAAGAGATGTAGGAGTGGAAAGTGGACATCCTAGCTAACTCACAGGGAGCAGGGAGCACCTTGTCAGAGGCTGGGAATTACAGAACTGTTTGTGAGTTTCAAGACTAACTTATTTGTAATACAATATAAATAAAAGGAACGGTTTTATAACTATAATAGATACACCTTTATACTGTGTATTGTCATTAACTGCAGATCTTTCAGAGAGTTATTTTATATGCTTCTCTAAAATCAGATTTATCAAGATTTCACCTTTTTGAAGACTCCTTATTCTTTCCAGCTAGAATTAAGGGTTCCTGCTATGTATTTACATATAAATAAACAAAGCAATTTACCACATCCCGTACCCCACGTGCTGCCTTAGGGAACCTTCCTCTTGGAGGGTGGCAACTGCGTGTTCACCTGCATTTCTCTTACTGTTTATAAAATTTGCACTATTTAGTTGGATTCTAAGTAAAAGAACCCTTAAAAATGTCATGCTTATTTATACAGAGAGAAATTCATATAATGTGTATGCAGCAGAAGTAGGAGGGAAGTAGCTGAGGTGGTTGTCAAAGACCTTTGCCCTGACAGAGTAGCTGTGTGTCGCAAAGCTCGCTATGTCCAGCGAAAGGGGAGGTGCGACGTCTGCCACAGTTAAAATTTTGGAAATTTTTTTGTTCCCTTCTTTTTTAGAGACATTAGAAGAAATGGACAGTGAGTTGCTCAAGTGTGAATTCTGTGGGAAAATGGGATATGCTAATGAATTTCTGCGGTCAAAACGCTTCTGCACCATGTCATGTGCTAAAAGGTATTTATGTGCCCTTGAGCTGCCTAAGGACAGACCATCAGTCACGGCAGCAGAATTAAAAAAATACCCTCTATAGTTTCCCAGTAGTTAAACCTAGGTATATAATGTGGAAGAATAAGGTTAAGTAGGCATTATCTGGAACAATCCTAATATAAAATCTAATAATACATATTATATAACACTTAAAAATCAGTTTTACAGTATAATCTAGTATTAAAGTAGCAATCTCCTGGTGGTAAGAATATGCTTAGAAGAATCTCTTTAGCGAAATGATCAGGATATTATAGAATACTAATTAAAGTTGTTTTTTTTTTAAGACAGTCTCACTTGTTGCCCTTGGTTTAGTGCCCTGGTGTCACAGCTCATAGGAACCTCAAACTCTTGGGCTGATTCTCTTGCCAAGTGATTCTCTTGCCTCTGCCTCCTCAGTAGCTGGGACCCGGCTATTTTTTTAGAGACAAGGTCTCGCTCTGGCTCAGGCTGGTCTTGAACTCCTGAGCTCAGACAGTCCACCGGCCTCAGCCTCCCAGAGTGCTAGGATTGTAGGCGTGAGCCATTGTGCCCGGCCCAGGTTGATTATTTTGATATTTTTTCTCTGTTTAACAAAATGATTATTCTAAGAATTTAAGGTCTTAATTATATAAATCCAGAGAATTTCTTGCTTGAATAAATTTTCTTGAATTTCCTAGTTTGCATGTACTATAAGAGCAGTGAATCTCTGATTCTCAGTATTAAAAAACTCTGAAAACTTGGGAAAAGGACTGCCTTTCAGGGCATTTTAAATTTCTTGACTGTTTAGAAATATTTCAGGACATTTAATGCTGTCTGAGTTATCACAATGTTATTCCTTTAAGGGAGCCTGGTTAGCAGGCTGGGTGCTGACGGAGGTGTGGATGAGAGGGAAAGGGGGGCAAGAGCTGCTGTCAGTAATCTGCTCACCTGTCTCAGGTGGCTGATTATTTAGGGACTAAATACCATGTGTAAAGCTATTTTTCTCTCTGCTCTTGTCTCAATGGGGAAAGAAGTTTTGTCAGTTGATATAAGTGGAATCAGAAACCTACATTACTGAGCCCATAGGTGACGTGCACACAGTGAGCACAGCAAGAGCTTGTTGGATTGCCACAAGTCATAGAGGAAAAGAAAGTGGCCTTCAGTCCTGGGGAAACAGCCTACTCATTCCCATAGTACTCCTTATTTCTACCTCTTGATATTTTCATAAAATGAGGAAAAGACATTTGGTGTCCCTATCCTAGTCCTAAAATAGGGTGTCAGTAGCAATGTTAATTGGGATGTATTTGTATACTTATAGCAAAAAAGTTTTTAAAATAAGAAGTTACAGAGGCAGTTTTATATGTGCAAGTACAGAGAAATTGCATATATGTTTCTTAGCCTTTCCATAGCGTCTCAGAAGTTTGTTTCTTAGATAATTTCTTCTCACTCTTTCTTTCTGTAGAGAGGTTGGCGTGCTTGCCCAGGTTGAATTCTTGCTGCTTAGTTTTTGTATGACCCTTGAGCTAAAGGTGCTTTTTTAAATTTTTAGGTTGTTGGAAAAAAAATCAAAACAATAGCATTTTATGAACATACAAATTGTATGAAATTTGCATTTCAATGTTACTGAAAGTTTTACTGGAACATGGCCATGTTTGTTCAATATTTTTTGTGTCTTTCCCACTATAAAGGCAGAGTTGGATAGTTGTGATAGAGACTTGTATGGCCCACAGATTCTAAAATATTTACTCTCTGGTCCTAATAGAAAACTATGCCAGTCCTTATTCTAGGGATTTGGAGCACATTAAATGGCACAGGAGTCTCCCAAAGGCTGTTGTCAGGCCTTATAAAGGTTCATGTTAGAAAACATTAGGAATTTATTTTGATAAAAGAAAAATAATCTTTCAGCCAATGTAAAAGAAGTATGTACTTCTGAGTTTCCTCAGAAGTGAGTGGGCGTAACGAATTGTTTAACTTTGCAATCTCAACTTTACATTTCTACTCTTTGATTTTAGTAATATTTAAATAATCTTTTATAAGCTGCTTGAGATCTTCCCCTTACTGTATTAAGTTCTTTTTATTCTTTGAAAATTATTAATTGGAAAAACACAAATTTGAATAAACATTTAAATCATTACTTCATAATTTCTTTTCCTCTGGAACCTGGAATATTTTTTGCTGCTATGGAAATTGGTTATCCTCTGTATTTTGCAGAAAAATTTCCACTATCATGCTGTAATCAGGATAAAATACTAATACCTTGTTACAGGTGTGTAGTGTTGTATTGAGAGAGACATTGTGATATGCAGAGAGGCCTCCTTTGGCTGTTAGTGTAAGCAAATACATTCAGCATTCTTGTGCACTGTGAGGCGTCACTGCCCTTGACGACATGTTCGGTCCTTACTGAGTCACAGTTGTACTTTAAAGTCACAGTTAAATACTAAATGGAGTGTTCCATATATCATTTAATTTTTTTTACTTGAATTTCTTAGGTACAATGTTAGCTGTTCTAAAAAATTTGCACTTAGTCGTTGGAATCGTAAACCTGATAATCAAAGTCTTGGGCATCGTGGCCGTCGTCCCAGTGGCCCTGACGGGGCAGCGAGAGAGCATGTCCTTAGGCAGGTCTGTAGAAACCTTCTTCACTGTACAACTCCCTCTTCAGAAATGCAAGGCAAGTGCAATGCTGTGTTTTACTTGTACTGCGTTTTCCAGCTTCCAATTACTTATCCATCTGCAGAAGAAGACGTGGCCTCTCATGAAGACTCCGTGCCGGCTGCTGTGACAACTCGCCTGCGTAGGCAGGGTGAGCGGGAGCGGGAGCTTCGTGATGCGAGGATCCGGAAGATGCCGGAGAGCAAGGACCTGCTGCCATCCGCACAGAGCGAGCCCTCTGTGTGGTCGGTCGATGATGTCTGGGCCTTCATCCGAGCTTTGCCTGGTAGGTAACTTAGCACTGCGGCCTTCGTGTCTTTGTTGTGCGTCCACACAGAGAAGTGGTGCCTCCCACCCCTCATGTGCACTGGCGAGTGCTGTGTGTTACACATGAGGTGGGTGGCCTCCACTGCTGAAACGGGATCTGTTTGCTCTTACTTGTTCCCTCAGCACAACTGGGTATTTTTTCAGACTCCCCCCCAAGTCAATAAAAACTGACTAGTCCTGCTTCTGCTATGATGGCTCAGCTGGTGAAGACACAAGTGGTGATCTCCTCTCTCCAGTCTGATTTCTCTCGAGAAATCAGTAGAGAGACTGAGTCAGACACATCTTCCCCTTCTGCTCTTCAAGTTTTCTATTCTGTTCTCTCCTTATTTCCGAATTTAACCTTATGACTATATTTTCCATTTTTGAAAGCTAATAAAGACCTTTTAGAATATAGTAAGCTTTTCATTTCTTTTTTTAAAAAACCAAGCTAGTTCTTTTAATAGTAGTTACATTCTTTGATACTTTTCAGTAAGTAAACATCAAGAGCCCTTCTGAAATTTTATTTTTTAAGTAGGCAGCTTGAAATATCACTTATCACAGTCATTCTAATACTTTCTTAGGCTTACTTAAGAAACTAAGCAACCCTTTCTTAGGTAATTTTCTTAGGTTTTCCTGCTCTCTCATTTTGATCCTCTGTTCATCTACTTCAGTGTCTTTTTTCCTTAATGCAGCAATCATCTTTTACACCCGCTTTGTTAAAAGCTTGTGATGAGACCCACACTGGTTATGTAGGTTAAGATGATACAAGTTTTTAAATGAGCATATCTTACTTGGACCCTAAGAATATGGAAAATGAGGAGTTAAATTTTTTTTCCCCCTTTGGTGTTGCTGTAAATCATGCCATTTCTCTTGAAAAAAGCTTTCCAGAAGAATATATCCTATGTGAGCTTGTCTACCACACTTACTAAAATTAAGCTAATTAATTATTGTTGCTAATTACTCTTTCTGGGAAGGTGGCTAAGTTTTAGAACCAAACTTGTGCAAGAAAATATTCAGAGGCTAAGTGCCTATAGCTCAGTGGGCTAGGGTGCCAGCCACATACACCGGAGCTGGCGGGTTCAAATCCAGCCCGGGCCTGCCAAATGACAACTAAAACCAAAAACAAAAAAAAATTGCTGGGCATTGTGGGGGCTGCCTGTAGTCCCAGCTGCTTGGGAGGCTGAGGCAAGAGAGTCGCTTAAGCTAGTGGTTCTCAACCTTCCTAATGCTGCGACCCTTTAATACAGTTCCTGTGGGTCATGACCCACAGGTTGAGAACCGTTGGCATAAGCCCAAGAGTTTGAAGTTGCTGTGAACTCTGATGCCACAGCACTCTACCCAGGGCAATAGCTTGAAACTGTCTCAAAAAAAAAAAAAATCAAGAAATAAGAGTTTAGGTTCAGTTCTTGTGGCTCAAGTAGCTAGGGCACCAGCCACATACACCAGAGATGGCAAGTTGGAATCCACCCTGGGCCTGCCAAACAGCAATGACAACTACATCAAAAAAGTAGCTGGGCATTTTGGCAGGCACATGTTGTCCCAGCTCTTTGGGAGGCTGAGGCAGAAGAATCACTTAAGCCCAAGAGTTTGAAGTTGCTATGAGCTGTGACGCTACAGTACTCTACCCAGGGCGACAACTTGAGACTCTGTCTCAAAAAAAAAAAAAAAAGCTGGGCACGGTGGCTCATGCCTGTAATCCCAGCACTTTGGGAGGCCGAGGAGGGAGAACTGCTTGAGCTGAGGAGTTCAAGACTCGCCTGAGTGAGAATGAGACCCCGACTCATGAAAAAAATGGAAAAACCCAGCTGGGTGCTGCAGCGAGTGCCTGTAATCCCAGTGGCTCTGGAGGCTGAGGCAGTGGGATGTCCACAAGCCGGAGTCTGAGGTTGCAGTGAGCTACCAAGCCTGCACTCTGCTCAGGGGCACAGGGTGGGACTCTGTCTCAACCAAAAAAAAAAACAAAAATCAGAAATTAAGAGTTTAAAGAACTCTGTACCCATGCTCACCTCATATGTAGAACTTAGTGAAATTTTATTATTTTATTAATATCTTGTTCAGAAATGCTAAATTTTAAAAGAAAACAAAGATACAGCCACTTTTTAAAAAGTTTTTTTAAAGTTTATTTTATTTTATTTATTTATTTATTTATTTCAGTTTTTGGCTGGGGCTGGGTTTGAACCCGCCACCTCCAGCATATGGGGCTGGCGCTCTACTCTTTGAGCCACAGGCACTGCCCGATATAGCCACTTTTAAAGAAAGATGGAGTTATTTAAATGAGGAATAGTTTCTTCATGGGAATGAGCATGTGCCTAAGAAACATTTAGTCTGAGTTAATTGCCAACCGTGTGGGTTTAGAACTTGTTTTAAATTCAGTGTGTGTGTTAGAGGAGTGAATCTTCACTGGTTGCAGTTTTAATATTTAATAATACATTTTAGTTTTTAGACCTTATAGCTATTTTGAAAATTAGCACTGGACTCCATATCAGTCACCAGTCACCTGGGGTTGGACAGACTCTGTCATCTTCAGAGGTGGCCTCAGTCTCCCACTGGGCGTAGGGGTTGGGGGAACGTTGTATACTCGTGAGCCTAATTTTTCATTTGGGGAAATGTTGTTTCCTTTGGGGAGGAGAATTGGTTTATATCCTGAGGAAGGTAGTTACCCACATAATTAACACATGATGGTACTGGCTCCTCTCCTTCACTCTGTCCCCATATCCATTTGCCACGTGGCTGCTCTCAGCTGCCTTATTAGAAAAGCTAACTCCTTTGTCTCATTGTTGCTTCATTTGAGTTAAAAAAATAATGCAACTTATTGTTCATAACTTGAGGTGCTTATTTTGAGTTCATCTAGACCGGTGGTTCTCAGCCTTCCTAATGCTTTGGCCCTTTAATACAGTTCCTGTGGGACACCCACACGTTGAGAACCGCTGATCTAGACATTTAATTTTGTTGCCAGTTGTTCGGAGAACATCACATAGAGACTATGTGGTGTGAGGTCGAGTTACCTGCCTGCTTTAGAGTTTAGCACAACTTTCTCTTTGATGATGAGGCCAAAATAAGTTTGTTTGTGTGATCAGTTGAATATCTTTCAGAAAGTTCTCTCTGAATAATGCCTACAGCTCAAGGCAAACCCTGTCAGAAAATGCCTTGCATGCATTTCTCAATGCTCATCTGGATGCTGTCAACTTCGTGGGAGCTGTTTTCAGCTCTCAGGGCCTTTTGTTCTCCCTGAATAATCTACCCCTGAACTTACCGCACAGAAGGAGCTGCCTGTAGAGTCTGTACTTTGTCCCCAGTTAGGCGTCCTGCGCTCTTTACTTAGGGAACCTGGATTTACTCCCCCAGACCCCCTTCTCTCTGTGTGTCATCCTGATGGGACTGTGTTGGAGCTTATATGCAGCACACTCAAATCTCAGAGCTGCTACCCGAATAAAAATTACTGCCTTGTAACTGTTTGTTCATTAGAAAGTTCTCAGCAGGAACAGTTCTTGTTCCCAGTCAACTGCAGGTATCATCTTTAATTCTTCCTTGACAGGAAGATCAGTTTATCCTCTGTGAATCCACACTTCTCTGTAGGTATTTAAAGTGGGAATTATTCTTTAAAATATAGCTGTTTAGGCTTAGCACCCATAGCACAGTGGTTAAACGCCAGCCACATGCACCAAGGCTGGCAGGTTCAAGCCAGGCCCAGGCCAGCTAACCAGCAATGACAACTGCAACATAAAAATAGCCGGGTGTTGTGGTGGGCACCTGTAATCTCAGCTACTTGGGAGACTGAGGCAAGAGAATTGCTTATGCCCGAGAGTTTGAGGTTGTGAGCTTGTGATCCCATAGCACTCTACTGAGGGCAACATAGTAAGATTTGTCTCAAAAAAAAAAAAAAAATTATATATATGTGTATATATATATATATATATATATCGCTATTTACTGGTCAGTGATACCAGTATTGGGACTTGTTTATTCTGTGATCTTGACTGGCTGGCAAGTGGTGCCTTTCCACCAACCTGACTGAGGTCAGTTTTTGTGGGGGGTGTTTTAACTGTGGAACTGACTCTGGACACTTGAGATGTTCTGGTGGGACCTGTGTGCAGAGAGGTCCATGTCCAGGCTGAGAGCTGCCCTGCACGTGCTTCTGGGGTGAGGCCATCACTGTCGCTGCTGTCTGACCACTGCTGTAGTCGGTGCACATTCTGTCTATCCCTGGGCTCCTGCCCTTCACAGTAGGTATCACCGTCCAATACTACAGAGTAGGGTAGGTAGCTCAGGATACTTTGAGCACTAAAGTTATTTTTAAAATGTTTTTCTCTAATGAGTTTCTGGAAGTACACTTGTTTTGCTTTTTTTTTGAGATAGTCTTATTGTGTCACCCTCTGTAGAATGGCATCACGCTCACAGCAACCTCCAACTCCTGGGCTTAGGCGATTCTTTTGCCTCAGCCTCCCAAGTAGCTGGGACTACAGGCGCTCGCTACAACGCCTGGCTATTTTTTGTTGCAGTTTGACTGGGGCTGGGTTGGAACCTGCCACCCTTGGTATATGGGGCTGGCGCTTTACTCACTGAGCCACAGGCGCCTCCCTTGTTTTGCTTTTTTATTTTTTAAGTCACTTCATTTTCTTATTTCAGTGGCTTTTCTTTTGGTTAGCTTTAAAAAGTAATGTAAAATTCTGTAAAATTCAATGTAAAATTCTGAAGAATGTGTCTTTTTCTTTTTCTCCTTAAGCCCCTTTCATTCTTGGAATTACATTCTCATGTGATCCTGCTGTTTTCCCAAAAAAAAGCTTCTGCTCTCCATTTGCTAGGAGACTTAGTGTCCCCCTGCAAGGAGACAGTTGAGGGCCTCACGGGGGGAGGAACGGGGGCCCATGTGCTCTTTCAGCGCCTTGTTCTGTTCCACACAGAAACTCACCGTCCTTGTCACTTCTCATTGGTCCTGTTTTCTGAATCCAAGTAAGTCCTACCCTCTTTCTCTCTCTTCTCTTCTTTCCTGTGTTCTTATAAGTAAGACTGAAGAGAGAAGAACATTAGTTCTCTCATAAAAAGAAGGAAGAAGTCACAACTAGATGCAAGATTAGTCAGTTTTGTTGAGAGCTGCCTCTGGGAAAGAAAAGGGGCTTTTCTGTGGTGAGTAATCTCATTTTAACTATGTCATTGCTTTTGTATGGTAAATGGGCAAAAGCATAAAAAATTTGTAGAGAGTATTGAAATGTCCATTTTTTAAAGTCTGAGAAATTAGTAAAATAGAAATTGAAAATCTGGGTATTGGAAGACAGTAAAGATATAACTCACAGAGGACATGAGAAAAGAACCAAGAAGAAGGCTGCCAGTGGCTGAACGTCCTTGATCTCACAGACGGCTCTCCTGCAGCTTCTGTCTGCACCCCCACCCCCCCATCCCCGGCCCTTCACTTGCTCTAGACATGTGCATGCGGCGTGCACAGCGCTTTGTGTTTGGGTTGGGTTATAAGGCAACACTATCTGACGTAAGTATGAGAGTGATGTTCACCCTACCAGTATGGGGAAATCCAAGGTATAATACAGCCATTTCTGTTTTTCATTATCTTTTTAATTTTCTTTCTTTCTTTCTTTTTGAGGCAGTTTCACTGTGTTGCCCAGGTAAAGTGCCTATGGCATCACAGCTCACAGCAACCTTAAACTCTTGGGCTCAAGCAGTCTTCTTGTTCAGCCTCCTGAGTAGCTGGGACTACAGGCACCCGCCACAACACCCAGCAAGTTCTTATAGAAACAGGGTCTTGCTCAGGCTGGTCTTGAACTTGGGCTCAAGGGGTCCTCTTACCCAGCCTCCCAGAGCACGCTGGGACTATCGGCATGAGCCACTGTGCCCGGCCTATTAGTTTTTATTCTTAAATTAATTTTTACAATTTTACTGTCTCTTAAAAGGAAGCCTCCATGTTTCTGCATTCCTCCTTCCTTGGTTCCTTAATTCATTATCTTCCCTGTTGGTTTCTCTACTCCTAATTGCGTAGTATATTTGAGTAACCTGGGCCTGCAGAATTTGGTAGATGGCAAAAAACATTGGAGGTTCAGGTAGATGCAAGTATTGTTACCTGCTACAACAGCTGGTTTGGGCTGGGAATTTAAACACTGGTTATTTGGCAGGAGATTATTCATCAAGCTCATAATTTCAGTGAGAAGTTTTCTTTTCTTTTTCCTTTTCCTTTTTTTTTTTTTTTTGAGACAGAGTCTCACTGTGTTGCCCTCGGTAGAGTGCTGTGGCATCACAACTCATAGCAACCTCAAACTCTCAGGCTGAAGCGATTCTCTTGCCTCAGCCTCCCAAGTAGATGGGACTACAGGCGCCTGCCACAGCACTCAGCTATTTTTTTTTTTTTTTTTGAGACAGAGCCTCAAGCTGTCACCCTGGGTAGAGTGCTGTGGCATCACAGCTCACAACAACCTCCAACTCCTGGGCTCAAGCGAGTCTCCTGCCTCCGCCTTCCAAGTAGCTGGGACCACAGGCGCCCGCCACAACACCTGGCTATTTTTTGGTTGCAGCCATCATTGTTGTTTGGTGGGCCCGGGCTGGATTCGAACCCACCAGCTCAGGTGTATGTGGCTGGCATCTTAGCCACTTGAGCCACAGGCGCTGAGCCACTTAGCTATTTTTTTGTTGTAGTTGTCATTGTTGTTTGGCAGGCTTGGGCTGGGTTTTAACCCGACAGCCCCAGTGTCTGTGACTGGCACCCTAAACACTGAGCTGCGAGTGCTGAGCCCACTGAGAAGTTTTCTTACCAGAAGTGGAGATAAGCCCAGAGACACTAAGCTCTGAGGAGCAGCTGCAAGTTGAGCAGTGTGGTGCGGCCCTCAGCAGCGCTGTAGACTGACACCGCGGTCCAGAGGGCATTTTCCATTCTGAGTGATGTGCTTGGCATTTGAAGGTCATAAGTTAGAACACAGTACAAATGATACTGAAAGTCATACTCTGATGCTTGAGAAAATATTTCTAGATTGTTACTTAAATAGCAGAGAATCTAAAATATTTCTAGATTGTTATTTATTGTAAATAACAATAAAATTGTTATATTTTATTCCTCTGTGTCTGTATGTGAAGGATGTATTATTGGAAGATAAGTTCATGAGACATAAGACCCAGTTAACCCAAACTTGTCACACGTGTGGCATGCTTGCAGGTGGCACTACAGACCTTTTCATGAAGGAAATGTTCCACCTAGACCAGCGATTTTCAACTGGTATACTGCAGAAAGTTTTAACAGTCATTAATTATTTTTGAAAGAAGTTCAAAGCACAGTAGGTATATTCTTATTTTTTTAAATCAACATAATTTAAGACTGCCACGGAAGTTTCACTACAGGGCTAAGTGTGCTTTGAGATTAAAAAAAGGTTGAAAAACACTGATCTAGACTGATGATGTTGACTACCTGACTCTTACTAGTTATTTCTATAGTGTTATTTTTAGAGCAGAAATTCCAAGCAAATTGCTCTACCTGGTTTTTTTTTGGAGACAGTTTCACTCTGTTTCTCCAGGCTGGAGTGCTGTGATGTCATAGATCACAGCAACCTCAAATTCCTGGGCTCAAATGATCCTCCTGCCTCAGCCTCCCAAGTAGCTGGGACTACAGGTGTGTGCCACAACACCTGGCAATTTTTTTCTATTTTTAGTACTGACAGGGTGTTGCTCTTGCTCAAGCTGGCCTTGAACTCCTTGAGCTCAAGTGATCCACCCACCTCAGCCTCCCAGAGTGCTGCGATTATGGGTGTGAGCCACTGTGCCTGGCTGCTTTACCTGGGTTTTGAATTCTTTTCAGAATGCCAGCAGGTACTCTCTTCTGTAAGACTGAACTTAAGATTACCATAAATAAATTGTATTTGTCAGCCTATATTTTGGATTCTCAGATCCAGTGAGAGTATACTGTGAATATTAGGATTAACATCTGATTGTTATGTACTTAATTCTAATTTCCTTCAAATTCAGGCTGCCAGGATATTGCAGATGAGTTCAGAGCACAAGAGATTGATGGACAGGCTCTCCTCTTGCTGAAAGAAGACCATCTCATGAGTGCCATGAATATCAAGCTCGGCCCTGCCCTGAAGATCTGTGCACGCATCAACTCTTTGAAGGAATCTTAACAAAGACACGAACCTGTGATAGAGCAGCAGCTTTACTCCTCTCCAGCTGACTCATAAGGTAGAGGCCCCAGTTGGCCTAGGATGTTACACTTCCTCTGATGGATGGCCAAGCACATTGGGATGTCTGCATTAAATGCTGATGTTTCTGCTACAGATAGAGTAATTTATCATTTTCGTAATTAACCAACAGTGATAAAATTAATTTTACAGGTTACATGCAACATTGAAAGACTTGTTATAGAGGGCCATGATATTTTTCAAAGAAATGTGTTATACTAGATAATTTTTTTAAAGGTGATGTTTATCATTAATATAAAGGGTCCTTTTAAATGTAATGATTTACATTTCTCCTCTTTGATTTGGTTTTCTTAGACAGTTTTTTACCCTACTAGTTTTCTAAAGGTTGTATGAGAGATATGTTATGGAATAATTTAGTAGTCCAGTGACAAAATTGTATGTGATGAAATCAGTGTGCATTTTTTAAAAAGTGTCTTGTAGACAAATACTTTGTCCATAAAAAAGAACTTGTGTTCTCACGTGAACAAGGCTGATTTGGAGGTCTAAAGAGTTGGTCTCTGTTCCCAGTTTGACCAGGAGTTTGGTTGAACTGAGAAAGTTGGTCGTCTTCTCAGTTTTTGTACATTTGGAGCAGTGGTTCTCAATGGAGATCAGTTCTGCTTCCCAGGGGTAGTGCCTAGAAGCATTTTGGTGGTTACAGCTCTGTGTTGGGTTCTGGGGAGGGTGCGGGAGGTGCACAGGATGCTGCTCCTGCTGAGACAACCCAGCCCAAAGCATCCGCACCAAGGCCAGGAAGCTCTGGTGGTACTTGTAGAAGTGATAAGTGTTGTTCTTTTTCACCCAAAGGGATCTGTTTAAAAGATGAGACATAACAAGGAAAACATACACAATTGAAGTATTATTCAGATAGCATTAGTATTCTGCTGATTTTTTTTCTAGTTTTTTGCATATTAAGAAAAGAACCCCACAGAATTGGCCTGCCAAATAAGGATGAACGTTTATTTAACAAATAGACTCTCAGAAAGGGCTGATTCACATTAATTATCTCCTGTATGTTTGTGCCCCTCTGCTCTGACAGAGGCACACTGCAGCAGTGCCTGTGAGCTGCAGGGCCACTGTGGTGCGGGCTGGTGAGTAGTGGGCCTGGGTTACTCCTGGATGCTCCAAGGCGCATGCGAGGGTCTAGCTGGAGGGCACATTCCTTTCTCCGTTGTCAACCCTTGCATGCCTCCTACAAAGCACTCACTAAGTGATTTCTCTTCAGTAGTCAGATCTAATTTTTTATGTACATGTTTAAGGGAAAAAAATTGAAAGCAGAACCTTTCACTAAACAGTGTTCCATAGAATTACGATGCTAAAACAAAGTAATGGGAGCTCTGAGAGCATTGTGGTCCTGGACGTCAAACATTCTGTTTGAGAGGATTATGGAGGTTTTATTTGAATCTTATGTCTTAGCTTTACTGTATGATTGAGGTATCTTAATAATTGAAGGCACACACATGTCTACTTGGAGACGTTCAGATAAGTGGGGAAGAGAGGCCCTGAGTGTCATTTTCACTGCTCTTTTCAACAAGATTATGTTGAGCTAGCAAAGACTAAAGGTGCCACTGAAGGCATCACAGATACTATATTTATCTTTTGGCTTTGTGTACATTAGAGAATGTTGATTATTTTTATATAAAAATAACAGCGGGTAATTTTTTTAATCTTTAGATGCCTCTTATTTGAATGTATGCTTTGTGGGATTCTGTGTAGTGTTTTAAAAAAGATGTTTACTGATAGTTAGATGTAGGGTTAGAATGTCATTTAAGGCTCACGTTCCAGACCTACAATAGCTCGTAGTCTGTGTTACATATCACATTTTTAATTATTGGATTAAACTTTCAAGGAAAGCTAGGTATTCTGTAATCAATCTTCATTTACTAGCAGTTAATCATTGTGATTACAATGATTGTGTGTGATTGTGTCACACGCGTGACTTTCCCCTCACCTTGAAATTTCAGAACACAGATGTAAGCTAAGTCTTAGTAAGAGAGGCCCAGCGTATGAGGGGGGCACAAAGGAGAGCCCCCTGGTGTTAAAGCTTTTCAGAGGCTATCCACAGTTAATACAGTACTGATTGTTTGAGGATAGACTCTAGCAGTAAGAATCCTTCCCACAACTGTATTATCTGTGGCCTTTGAGGTATTAATTTTGAACTGTTCTGGGTTCTCCTTTTGTTCACTCCCTCTTCTGATGTTGGTCATTTTGTGCTTACGGAAGGCCCCTGTGCCTAGCACACCTTAAATACCCAGGAGGGGCTTACAAGAGGGGTTTCTGTAAGAGAATACCTTATAACCTTAAATTTTACAATCTTAAAACTAGCACAGATGTCCTGTTGTCCCCACTCAAAACATACCCAGAAAATGCACATACTTTCCTTAAGTGAATTATTTTCTTTATAAATGGCTCATTTGCTATTACCTGGTAGTTCTGCTAATGTAGCTGTTTTTCTAAGTGATTTACTCATCTTAATTTCAAAGCTTACATTATGTATAATGGTCATATAGATAATGCTAGGTACCCACCTCTCTCCTGAGCTTTAAGCACAGTGTCAGCATGATAATAGGGAGGGTATATTGCTAATTGTTTTAAGATTTTGATTGGGTGATGGAATGATGAGCAGAAGGAGAGGGTGGAGGTTCTACCTAGTTTTGCCATTTAAGTTTATATTTACTGATTTTAAACTGTTGCACTCTTTTCCCATTGGGAAAAAAAAAAACTGTAAGTTTGAAATTTTATTTGCTTTAAGCCTTAGGTTCTTAGGAGAGTTAAATAACTGCAAATTGGTTTATCAAATTTTTTTATGTCACATTAATATTTATGAAGCCTGTGCAGGCATGTGTAGGGCATAGCTGTGCAGCTATGAGTAATCAATGTATTTTGAGACGGAGTTGTCCCCCAACCTGTCACCTTCTGTTACCAGTAGTTGTGGCATGTAACTGTTTACCTGGTGGCATTTTAATTTGCTGTGGAATCCTCGTACTCCTTTTAGTCCTGGCTTAAGAGCTGTCGCCCAGGAGCAGAAGGTGGAGCGGGACCAAGATGTCTGTGAAGCAGCTTGTGGACGGGAAAGAGGCGGGTGCAGATCTGCCGTCTGGTTAGTGGAGAGCCTGCGTCACCCCTCAGCAGGTTCTGCTCTTCTGAAGTGAATGTCCCTATTTTACTTACCTAGTTAGAAATAGAAGTGACTTTTTAATTAGTTATCCCACTGTTTGTTTCTTGGTATGCTGAAACACTTAAAACTGTATGAAACAAGTATTACTGTGACCAGACTTCTGAACAGTTTGTGACATGGTTACTCTTCATGTATCAGGTATAAAGTTATAATCAGACATTTATTCACAAAATAGGCCTTAGCCTGAAGTCTGGTGTAGTGCCCTCTCACTGTCTTGTTCTGGTAAAGGTGTCACAGTCCATTCTTCTCATTTCAAGGTTTGGTGCCCCCATGGCACAAGTATGGTCCAGGGCAGTACAGTTGCACATGTGAATGGCCGTGAAAGAACAAACCATTACAGGTTAATGTAAATTATGCTGAACTCAGGATAAAATCTGGGAACAGACACATTGTTAAAATGTCTTAAAGATATTTTTTCAACCAGAGCAGCCTGGTTATGTTGTGTAACTTAAAGACTAATCCTTGGGGAGTTAGAGTAACATGGCGGCCTGCTGCATTGATCCTGAGCTAAAGGTGCTGGAGGGGCCTCACCCCAGCATCTCCCCTAAGGCCTCTGACAGCTCCAAGAAAATTTTGTGAAAGCTTTCTTCTTAGAGAAACCTTTTCCTGAAAACCCTTAGAGAGGATTTTGTATTAAGGCTAATTTTAGGGAGGGAGGCAGCTGGGGTAGGACTGTCTGTTACTACCTAATAGTCATGGTTCAGTGAACCTTCAGGCAGTGGGAACTGGCCACCTGTGCAGAATGTGTGCTTGTGCAGACACGGCTTGTGCCCCATGTCTGCATGGGGGGCCTGTGGGTAGAGACGCCAGACAGGAGGAAGAGCATTCTAGGTCCAAGAGGAGCAGGTGAGCTCCTAAGTGGAGCTGTTCTGTGTAGATGGCGCCTCTGCCAGCCATGCAGAGGAGTGACTTACACAGCAAGGAACAGGCCATAGGTCTCCCATGTCAGAATTGGCCTGTCCTCAGACTCATCCTTTCGCGTTCTTCATCAAGTGGCCTCTCCTCAGAGATGTGGGAATTAATAGTTCCAATCATACATAAGTTACTGATTTTTGATTTCTGAAAAAGGTGACAGTTATTATAGTTGGAGAAAATTTGTCAAATTCAAAAGTTGTTGTAACTGAGTTGTCAGAGTTACACAGAGTTTCCATTTTCAGATAATCACAGTTGAATCAATCTTGTAGATTGTTTTAAAAAGGCATTTTAAGGTGGTTCTTTGTTAGGCTGTGTCAGCGTCTGAGAGCTGCAGGTTCCTCTTCTCCAGTCCTGCCGTCAGGGAAGTGTGAGCTCCCTCTGCCTCTGGCGCAGGGCAGTATGGATCATCAAGAGAACTGGTTACCCACCTGCGTCAGCATTGGTATTTTATAAATCTGTTTAGAGCATTTGATTTCATCTCAAATTGTGATTCAACTCGGATAAGCACAAATACAGTGTTAGGAAAAGTAAATATGCAATCTTACCTAAAATTTAGTTTCAACTTGTTAAGATGTGCATCTTTTAAAAACTGGGAAGATACGAGAAGTTTGTAAAGTGCGTCACTGTCGTCTCCTTCACAGGAGCAGTAGAAGGCACTTTACTAAAAAGATGTTTTAGATTTAAAATTAGATTACCTTCTTTGGAAAAAATGTTTCCTAAATTTAAGAATTTTCAAAGTTTTGTGTATTCATCTTTAGAACTTAGTGTATTTTAAAATTATACTATGAGAGAAAGCTTTTGTGGCAGTTGTCAAGCACTAATACAAATATAATTATTACCATCATATTCCAGAGAAAAACGTTTGGCTCTTTGTGAACTTTTTCCTAGTGAACATATGTGAAGAGGGAGCCCAGGCCCTCCCTTTAGACTGGAAGCACAGCTGCCCATCAGACACAGGACAGGGCCCCCACAGACGTCCTCTCGTGGAAACTTTGTTCTGTGAAGACAGAATATTTCCCACAAATGTTTTGCTTCCCCCTTTTTTATATAGCTTGTGGATATTTCATTTTATTTAAAGACAAAAATTTTATCTTTTTTGCAGTTTTTGGCCAGGGCTAGGTTTGAACCCGCCAACTCCAGCATATGGGGCCAGCACCCTACTCCTTTGAGCCACAGGCGCCGTCTGTTTTAAAGACAAGAATTTTAACCTGAAATGTTAAAGAGGTACAAAGCCAAGTCCCAGCTGAAAGCTTCATATCTTAGCAACGTTTTCCTGCTGCCTTTCAGAGGTGCAGAATTGCTGTCAGTGAGGGTGGCGGGGGCTCAGTGTGAATGCACACACGGAAAACAAGATGTGGTGTTTAAAAGCAGCATCGTAAAGAATGAATTTTAATTTGGAAAAAAATTACTATACTTTTAAAACACTATTATGCTAGGGTGCCAGCCCCGTATATCAGAGGTGACGGGTTCAAACCCAGCCCCAGCCAAAAACTACAAAAACAAACAAATAAAAAACACCATTATGCTAATATGACATAATCTAAGTTAAATCTGAGTAAGATACTAAGTCCTCCTAGATCACCTGTTTAAAGGACTAAAGTAACTGTCTTAAGGACTGAGGATTGCCACAGCCCATCAGCCTTTATGGAGCATCAGTGGTGGGTCCACAGCTTTAATGGACAGTGGGGAAAGACAGTGAGGAACGCTGGGACTTCTGGTCACTAGTGAAGTCAACACCAACTTCTTTTAGAAAGGAGTTTTTGGTCTTGCTGTGCTGTTCAGGCTGGAGTATGGTGCTGTGGTAATCATAGCTTACTATGGCCTCAAACTCCTGGGCTCAAGAGATCCTCCTGCTTCAGCCTCCCAAGTAGCTGGGACTACAGGCACCTGCTACACTTCACTAGTTTTTGTCTTTTTAGTAGAGACAGGGTCTCACTCTTGCTCAGGCTGGTCTCAAACTCCTGAGCTCAAGGGATCCTCCCACGGAAGCCTCCCAGAGTGCTGGGATTATAGGCGTGAGCCACCATGCCCGGCCCATAATGGGGTGTTTTTAAAGTTGCTCCTATTTAGTTCTCTCCTTTTTAGTGGTTCATTTTATACTTAAGAACTTCTGCTGAGAGGTAATTATTTATTAAGCATCCATTTCCCAGGTCATCTACAGTGTTCTCTAAGGATGAAGGTGGAATGTGCACATGCAAAAGCACGTGAAGACGCTATCCTGAGTGCTGCTGTGAACTGCTGAACACGCAGACGCAGGCACTGTCATCCGTGCACTGCACGTGTGAGCAGGCCGTGTTCCTCCATGCTGTGTAGCGCACGAGACTCAGACTGGCAGGTAGGGGCTTCCCAGAGGCCTCTGTGGCTTGGTGTGGACAACTCACTACTCAGTGCACTGACCACAGATTTGGAACTGAAGAGGCACTTTTTATGCATTGGGTAAGGATTAGGCTTGATGAATCTAAGGGGTCTGCATCACGTTACAGTCCCCATGTTTCAAATCCTGCTGTCACTTGACCATATAACTTACTAGGTTACAAAATTAAGACTACCTGTTACAGTTGGAGGCCATGTGGTGCCTGTATTCCCAGCATTGCTTTGAGGCTTGAATCTCTCTGCTTGCTGCTCTACAGGGTGTGTGGCAGATGGCACTTCTGTGTACATTTGTAACTACAAAAGCTGTTTGCTCAGTACTGGTAGCGTAACTTCCCCAAACTGATACCTCTCAAAGGAAAGCACTAGAACAGGCTTATTGTTTGTTTTGGTTAAAGCAAGAAAGATAGACAAAATAAATTTTATTATATTTTAAGGCTATTAGAATATCCACCTTTTAAAGTTTTGTGAGGATCAGCAGTGGAAAGCACGTGTGTTAGGTCCTTTAAGATGCAGAACTGGTGAGCAGGAAACACCCCATGCTGGGCTCTAGGAGCACTTGGGGAGAGGCCCCATTAACTGGGTGAAGGGCCCTCCTCACGCTAGGATTCTGTGAATCATACTGTGATTCCTCTATTAACATAGCTTTAAATATTAACTTCAATTGATACTAACATTCTCCACAGAAATATAAAATTTTAAAACTTTTATACATCATAGTTGCAGGTAGGAAAATGTCCCAATAACTGTTGAGTTAGAGTTGATATTGGAGTCTTACAACTAATTGAAAACAGGAATACTAACATCTAAGTAGTCAAACAGTCTTGAGTTTTAAAAAAATTCTTCCAGGGTACTGATTAAAAATTACTTTTAAAGTGTACCTAATATCAATTACATACTTTCTGTGTATGTAGTCAGTTTTAAAAAGTCAACCGAATATGTAAAGATGGTATAATTTTAGAATTAGAATATTTAAGTTGTTTAAACTAGATTCCTACTCATCTTATTCACAGGCTAGATCTTTGTTTTTCCCATAAGGAAAAAAGAAGTCAGTTCCCGAAGCTGTGCTCACAATGGGGGGGTGGGGGGTGGACTTTGTGCTTGCAGCGAAGGCTGCTTTACACTGGTGGGCACTGACGGTGCGGGCTGCATTCCAGCCCTCTTTATGAATTAGTACTTTTATAGTTCTTATCGCCTCACTAAAAGTATTTTTTGTTGGTATTTTAACAAAAGCAAATTATTATGATAAACTTATTTTGTGGATGCACCCAGTGCACGTTAACTGATTTTTTTCATTCCTCCCATTGTTCTGAAACAGGACTTTTCATATTATTAAAACCTCAAAAGTTGGTCTCCCAGGATGAATAAAGCATCACCAAGGGGAAGAGAAATTTTATCTTTACAGAAAACAAATGTTAAGATTATACAGATGTATTCTTTACATTGGATATTGTATTAAAGTCCTCCTGACAGGAAGTAGTTTAGCACTCTTAGCATTAGAGCTCCTAGATTGGTGTTGATAGCTGCAGTTTTAAAATGTATAACCTGAGATGAAGTTAATTTTGCATTGTAAGAGCACATCTGATCTATGTAAAAAGTGTCCATTTGGTGTATTTTTTTAAAAAAGCAAGCACTTTCATATTGACAAGTAGCATGTGTATGAATTAGCTTTTCATATCTGTTGTCTGTATTCAGTGAAGTAAAATTGAGCATTCAAATGTTTGTTGATGGCAACATTAACTATTAAAGCACCTTATATTCTGCTGCTTAAACTTGCTTGTAATTGCACCTTTGTTAGCTGCACATTTTCACATAGAATATTGTTGTAACATTGCTTCATGTGGGTCTGGAAGATGAGTGGGCCTACAGGATCATTTATTTATATTGTTTATATTACAATAATATATTGTAGACCAGTTGTAAGTTCTTTTCTTTACAAATAAAAGCCTCTTCCATTTGGCTAGTCTATTGAATAATTTCTTTTTTAAAAGCTTGTGAGACATGGAGAATCCTTTGAACAAACAAGCAGCCTGTGGGGCTTGCGATAGTTTGCTTATGTGAAATCCGCAAAGAGTCTGAATCTGTACTAATTTAAGTTCAGTTTTAACAGGTTTCGTTCCTGTGTTGTGGCCAGTTAGAAGGCAGCACCTTCAGAGGACGCAGCAGCTGAGAAGGGAGAGGCCAGGTCTGGCTGCACCACTCAACTGTCTGAACACCCCTGCTGTGCCCTGGAGCACAGGGTCATTTCTGCTGAAATTTGGATACAGTTGGTTGTCTATACTATGCATGAGGTTTCTTGTTTTTGATTTTTTTTTTTTTTTGAGACAGAGCCTTAAGCTGTCCCCCTGGGTAGAGTGCTGTGGCATCACAGCTCACAGCAACCTCCAGCTCCTGGGCTCAAGCGAGTCTCCTGCCTCAGCCTCCCAAGTAGCTGGACCACAGGCACCTGCCACAACGCCCAGATATTTTTTGGTTGCAGCCATCATTGTTGTTTGGCGGGCACAGGCTGGATTCAAACTGCCACCTTAGGTATATGTGGCTGGCGCCTTAGCCACTTGAGCCACAGGTACCAAGCCATATGCATGAGGTTTCTATAGAGTGAGGTGATTTCCTGTTTTAATAGTGTGCCGCTCATGACAGTGGCTTCTCTTCCCTGCAGTGTTCTTCTGTTAACAGACCCAATAACACTGGGGGCAGTTCCAGCAAGGCCAGCCATTACCTGGGATTAGATTTGAAGGTAGATTCAGTTGGAATGAAATGACTGTTGAGCTGTCGGCAGCCAGAATGCCCCCTGTACAGGAAGACAGCCTGGTCCAGTGTCCTGGAGACTCTCCCAGTACTTTACCAGTTCGTTAGAATGGCTCAGGTTGGTATTACTGCTACTCCATTCCTAATTATTCCCCAGCTTATCCCTGTAGGTGGCTGGTGTTGACTGAAAGACCTGTGTGCTCAAGTAAATGAGTTTCTTCACTACAGGACTTCGAAGCCTTGAGATGTTCATGGGCATTATACATTTTCAAGTGACAAATAATTAGGAAACTTTTTTTTTTTAAAGATAGAGTCTCACTTTGTCACCCTTGGTAGGGTGCTGTGGTGTCATAGGAAGCACTTCCTGAATCTCAGATATTATCCATGTTCCCCCACACTGGTTTTAGGACATTTTTCACATAAAGGAAAGTAATCCATTTGTGGATCACAATTACCTATGCATTGTATAAGGGTAAGTACTGTTATAGACTCATATACATGCATGTGGGTCATGATGTAAAAAAACCAAGCTTACTATAAATGTCAAAGTTAAAAGCCAGCAATTTAGGAAAAGCTAGATTTAGATTATGTAACATGTGTTACTGTTTGTAAATGATCAAAATCTATGTAGCTTTTTCAAAAAGTGACTTCACATCCTGTTGCCACTTATTGTTTTACTCCAGTGATGATGGAAACCTGGCCGTGTCTGGAGATGGTCACTGCTAGGGAAGGTGCCACAGGCTGCTGGTGGGCAGAGGGCCAAGTGCTGCTGAAACCTGTATAATGTACAAGGAAGTCCCCTTCTCATCTAGAGATGCGAAGCCTTGCTCACACAGCACAGGGCACTATTAATGTGATTGTAAGTTACAACTAAAAATCTGGCATGTCACGGAAAGGCACCTAGTCATTCTCCATAAAGTGCAAAACCCTTTTATTCCAGGAATATTTTATTAAAAATTAGCTAAATCTATTTTAATGGCTGTTGTTTTTAAAGCTTTATTCAAATTAATATGAGGGTACAATTTTTAGGTTTACATTGTTCTCACTTCCAGGGTAAAGTTTCATTGGTAGAAGAGCCCCTCACCCAGGGGGCGTGTTCTACACCCTCACAAAGTGCACATTAGGTGAGATCCCACCCCATGCCCTGCCCCCCTTCCCTCTGGCCCTGAACTGGACTATAATAGTTTTTTTTTTTTTTTTTTTTTGAGACAGAGCCTCAAGCTGTCCCCCTGGGTAGAGTGCCATGACATCACAGCTCACAGCAACCTCCAGCTCCTGAGCTCAAGCGAGTCTCCTGCCTCTGCCTCCCAAGTAGCTGGGATTATAGGCACCTGCCACAACACCTGGCCATTTTTTTTTTTGATTGCAGCCATCATTGTTGTTTGGTGGGCCCGGGCTGGGGATTCAAACCCGCCACCTTAGGTGTATGTGGCTGGCGCCTTAGCCACTTGAGCCACAGGTGCAGAGCAGTGTTTTATTGTTCTTAGGAACATGTGATTGGTTTTATATATATTTCATATTAGTATGGAGTACACTGGATATTTATTTTTCCATTCTTTCAATACTTTACTAAGAAGAATGTATTTCAACTCCATCCAGGTAAATGTAAAAGATATAAAAGTCTCTGTCTCTTTTATGGCTGAATAATATTCCATGGTATACCATAGTTTGTTGATCCATTCATGAGTTGATGGGCACTTAGGTTGCTTCTATGAGTTGGCAATTATGAAATGAGCTGCAAAAAATTAGCTAAATTTAAAATGAGCTAATCTCCTTACACTGAAGCTTGAAACAAATTGTTTAAAATTTAAAGTATTTTTTATTTTCTTGCTGGATATGATAAAACTATCTAAGTTTGTATCTTGAGGTAGGCAGTGAAATCTCAGATTTACAACAGTTTACGTTCAGTAGTTTTAGGGGTAACACTAATAGAAGTATGGCCAAATGTTAACTCATTTCATTTTTGTGTTACTAACAGATTTTTGTAACATGGAGTGTTCTTGAACAAGTATAAAAACTATTTGGAATTTCTTTTTAAAAGAAAACATTTTTTAATAAGTATCATAGCTCCAAAAGACACATTCTAAAAAGGTAAGGGAGTTTCAGTTCATTTCTTTACATGTCCTGAGTTTTTCCATTGTAAAATCTTAATTTTTACAGTTTTAATTGGTTTTAACCTGGCAACATACTAAATTATTATTGAGATGGGCTTTTCCATTTGCCCCAAATTAGGGATTATCAGTGGAATGAAGCAGCACTTCCAGCTGACGAAGGGATCCACAGGTAATGTGACGTGTATTAAATTAAGCTTGTGACAATTAAACCAATAAACTGTGGCAATGAGGAAGCTGTTGACAAAGTACAACCAGGGAACATTCATCTCAACATACGCTGGGATCTGCACTTGGAGTGAAAGGATGATGACCTGAAGCAGCACAAATGGGAACCAGGTACCAAGAAAACAGACAAGGAGCTTAGACAGGAGAATTTTTTTAGAGTTCACCATGTAACTAGAGTGGGACAAGAAAGGAAAATACAAGATCGTCTCACTCATATAGGACGTTATCCTGATAGCCCGTACCAGGGTGATAACTTCTGACCAAGAGGTGATCAGAGCCACAAATAAAACCCCCAGCATGGACCAGGACAGCCAGGAACTCTGGCTGCTGATGTAGAAAGGACAGGAATTAGAGTGAGCACTCTGTGTCTTCAGGGCCCGGGAGACACCCGGGCTTCCCAAAACATAACCCAGGACTGAAATCCAAAGTAAAACTATTGTAAGGAAATAAAACAGTGTTTGACCCTTGAACGAAAGCTTGGTGGGTTTAGAGAAGTTCAGGTAATAATCCACACACGCTACCAAGACAACTGGGAGATGCAAAAAGCCGTAGGTAAAGGAGATAATTTGAGTAAACAGGCAGATGTGGTATCTAGTGAACCTGATGCCTAAAAGTACAAAGTCCCTGAAATAGGATAGAACAGAAATGTTTACTAAAAGTAAAAGATCAACAAATGCTAGAGAAATGCAAAAATATTCCATAAAATTCTGACAGGTGTTTTTTCTCCTCATGCCTAGTGTGAGGACATTCAGTATTATTTTCCCAAGTAGGATCAAGGAGAGCAGATAGTTAACGTCGAGGGGCTGGTGTGTCTGACGTGGCTGGTATGTCACAGAGCAGTTCTCTGAAGAAGGAGCAGTCATCGTAGTTAAATGTCAGAGGACTGCTGGGATACAGGTGATGAACACAGCTTTGCTTTATTTTCCATCCCTGCAAAAAAAAGGGGCAAAATCTTAATGTTAATCTTGATGTCATCTTTGTTTTAACACTTCGTAAAGCAAGCATCTCTAGTCTTAAAAATCTAATTTAATTCATTTTCCCAGATAGTATAATAGGAATTATATCATCGTCACACTTAACAGAATACAGAAATGATGTGTACACCCAAACAGTCCAGAACCCAGATTTTTAAACCAGAATATTATATATTACTAATGTCCATAAAAGGATAGGTTTTAAAAACTTGTGAAAAGAAAAAAAATACTTCATCTCCTGGAGCTAAAATGCATGCCAAAAATAGCAGCTTGACAGTAATACTCTAAACAACCACTGATGGCTTAACACCCAGCCCCACTCCGCTAGACTCCATTTCTGTTAGTGAGATTTAGAGGCTATACTTACTAGGTCCTTGAACACAGCAATTTTCAAAGCTTTTTAACTGCAAAAGCATTCACATAAAATCTTTTTTTTTCTTCTGAAGCTTAAAGGCTTAAAACAGATGAGTCAGCTGAAAATAAGAACACAGGTAAAGGAAAAAAGATAAGTTTTTATCTTCTGTGTGTATCTTTCAGGTTGGGCCCTTGGAGAGATGAGGGAATGAGGGAATGAGGGAAGGGGCAGGACAGTTCAGAAACTGAGAACACCGCGGTGCAGGAGGAGCTGGTGCTGGAGTGACAGCTGCATTTGACAGCAAGAAAAGGAGATGATGAAAGAGGTCAGAGCCAACGAAACAGGAAACGAAGGGCAGGGAGGAGGGTCAGAAATCTGTGAATGAAAAAGCAGAGTGGGCCCAAAGTTACTCCTACAATCCCGTTCAATGTTCATAAATAGCAAAACAAACTCACAAACTGGGGAAGGATTAACCTTGATAGAGGGTGAGGGTTGGGCACGGTGGTTCACGCCGCTGATCCCAGCACTTTGGAGCCTATGGTGGGAGGATTGCTTGAGGCCTGGCAAGAGTGAGACCACCTCACTGCAACTATGAGAGGCAGGTGTCATGCCAGCAGCTCAGGCCCCCCAGGCTGAGTCACAGAACTGAGTGTTAGAAGGAGCTGTGATCCACCCAGGGCACTCTAGCCAGTGCAACAGAGTGAGGCCGTGACTCCTAAAAAAAATTTAATAATACAAGTTGAGTATTCCTTATTTGAAATGAACCAAAAATGATTTGGATTTTGGATTTTTTTGGATTTTGGAACATTTGCATTATATCAGATAAGCATCTCTAATATGAAAATCCAAAATCTGGAATGACCCAATAAACATTTCATTTGAGTGTCATGTTACACAGTTCAAAAAGTTTTAGATTTTAGAGCATTTCAGATTATTGGATTAGGGATGTTCCAGCTGGAGGTGGGGTACATCCTTGTGATACATACCCTTTACGCAGCTCTTAAGAATGTCTCTTAGAGCCAGGTGGCAGCTCACACCAGTAATCTCAGCACCCTGGGAGGCTGAGGCAGGTGGATGCCTTAAGCTCAGGAGTTCAAGACCAGCCTGAGCAAGAGTGAGATGCCATCTCTACTACAAACAGAAAAACTAGCCGGTGTGGTGGCCAGCACCTGTAGTCCCAGCTACTCGGGAGGCTAAAGCAGGAGGATCTCTTGAGCCCAGGATTCTGATGTTGCTGTGAGCTATATTGCCACTGCACTGTACAGAGTGTCCAAAAAAACCAGTCTTTTAGGAAGAACCTTAGGATTTCACTCTGTCTTTTCTATACTTGTTAAATTTTAAGCCTTGTGAATTTCTTACATGTTAAAAAAAGTAATGTTATTATAAACTTCCACAATATGTTAAGTGAAATATGGGTTACAAAATTATGCATGTCATCTAATTTTTGTAAGAAATTATACATACATGAAAAACAACTAAAAAGGTACATATCAGTGTAATATGGTAGTATTACATTTGTGGATTTTCTGTATTTCTCAAACTATAAGGAAAAAAATAGAGTGGTAAGTCAAAAGCAAAAATGTATTTGTCTAAAAGCAGATAACTGATGATTGAATAATTTCTAGGTAGGGCTCGGCGCCTATAGCTCAACCGGCTAAGGCACCAGCCACGTACACCTAAGGTGGCGGGTTCGAATCCCCAGCCCGGACCCGCCAAACAGCAATGATGGCTGCAACCAAAAAATAGCCAGGCGTTGTGGCGGGCACCTGTGGTTCCAGCTACTTGGGAGGCAGAGGCAGGAGACTCGCTTGAGCCCAGGAGTTGGAGGTTGCTGTGAGCTGTAATGCCACGGCACTCAACCCAGGGGGACAGCTTGAGGCTCTGTCTCCAAAAAAAAAAAAAAAAATTTCTAGGTAGTAAGGAAGTTGTCTGAGGGTAAGGAGTTCAGGGTGAGACTGAGCAGTAAGGTCTGCTGACACATTCATGGCCATGAGAGGAAGGGCTCAGTCTGTCGTGAGCTCACTTACTAAGGGGCACAAATAAAGGCCAGTCGACAGCTCATGCCTGTAATCCATCTGGGGGGTCGAGGCAGGGGATCCCTTGAGCTCAGGAATCTGAGACCAACTTGAGCAAGAGGGAAACCCCATATACCAGAGGTGGCAGGTTCAAACCCGGTCCTGGCCAAAAACTACAAAAAAAAAAAAAAAAAAAAGACAACTGAGGCAAGAGGATCATGTGAGCCTGAGTTTGAGGTTGCTGTGAGCTGTGACACCCCAGCACTCTACCCAGGGTGACAAAGTGAGACTGTCATCTATTTATATACATGTATTGTGTTCATGAAAGATAAAATATAGTAACTATTTTTATAACTACAAAAGACCCAAACAAGTGCTTCCTATGCTTTTTTTTTTTTTTTTTTAAGAGACAGTCTCACTTTATTGCCGTTGGTAGGGTGCTATGGCGTCACTCAGCTCACAGCAACCTGCAGCTCTTGGGCTTAGGTGCCTCAGCCTCCAAGGTAGCTGGGACTATAGGTGCCCGCCACAACGTCTGGCTATTTTTTTTGTTGCAGTTTGGCTGAGGCCGGGTTGGAACCTGCCACCCTCGGTATATGGGACTGATGCCCTACTCATTGAGCCACAGGTGCTGCCCATATGCTCATTGTTTTTTCTATACTCAAACACTCTCCAGTTTAACTTGACTCTACCCCAAAAAGTTCAATCCAGATTTAAGGATATACAAGTGTGCAGAGACAGAGCTGCGGGCCGACAGATGCTGCCGGCTTGGAAGTGGTGGTGGTGGTGCTCGGATCTGGAGCCAGGGTGGAGTAAGACCCCGTGAAGGCCCCTCCTTGTGCAGAGAGAGAGAGAGAGAGAGGAAAGAAAGAGAGAGAGAGAGAGAGGGGAGAGAGAGAGAGAGATTTGCAAAGAGCTGATGGTCTAAAAACAGAGGAAGGAGAATCGTATGGTGCGCATTCATAAAGACTAAATGTGTCTTTAGGATAAAAGAAATAAATTATCTGTATCAAATGATTTTTCTCCTTTGTAACTCCTAAATTGAGTAAGAAAAGCTGAGTAGGCAACATCCAAGGGATGGTTCCTAATCTCCAGTTTCCCTGTTGACTCAGGCAGAACCTGGTGGAGGGCTGGTGCCCGGGGGAGGCTGGCAGAGGAGGGGGAGCAGCTGCAGCCACAGCCACAAAAGCAGATGGGTCTGAAACGGGGCACATGGGAGAGTCACAGAGCTGGGAGGAAAGTGAGGCCTGGGGGAAGACCTGAGGAGATGGGTGGCAGCTGAAGGTACTGGTGGTTTTAGTGGTTTCTGAATACCACAATCATGGAAACCAGTCAAGACTTTCCTATTTGAGACAGTTTACATATGAGCATCCAAACTTCCAGTAGAGTAGAGCCTCTTGTGAGATGACCACCCACAGGACTACAACATGCTGGCCACCACATAGAAGGCGGCCTGCTGTACACACACACACCCGCATGTCTGGTCCGTAAGATCAGGCCAGCCTGAGGAGGCTCAGCTGCAGGGCTCTCTACCCTATGAACATCTCCCTCCCCTGCCCTCTGCAGGCTGCTGCTGAGGCTTGCCTGTCCCCTCCACGCATCTACTCTGCCATCTAGCCCAGTCTGGAAGCATCAGCACGGCCACTATGATTTTCCACTGCCCCCATCGCTGCTTTCTATTTATAACATGATTAGCTCCGCCATAGTTACTCTCCATGGAGTCTGACTTAACTGATGATCTTCCTGTTTTATTTCAGTTTTGCTGCCTTCAGTAATGTTATGTGGGGTTTCTTGTATTTCATTTTGCTATACCAAAATGTCTCGTAAGCAAGCTGTGTGAAAGAAAACCAAAATAACCATCATTACATGGTAATAGTTCAGTGAAACTGGCTCCGAATCCCTACTTGGCAAACGCTTGCTTTCTGTTGGACCAGATTATTAAGTATGAAGTGTCCAGTTTTCTTAAGTCCTAAGTTTGACAGTGGATACCCAACGTTTCACTTTGACACTTCAACTTTTTTGATTGTGAAGGCACATCCTCATTCTTTCAAATTACATGTTTTCTCTTGTGATTATCTTTCAAATTTTTTTAGAGCAATTTTTGTGAAATGGATAAGTCACAAACTCCTGTTACTTATTGCATGAGTTCTGACATGGAACCAGGGCAGCACGGTTACGCAGTTCAGAGTGTCAGAGAGGTGTCTGGGAAGGATGTGGCTAATGAACACACAGCATGTTGATGGTCTGAGAAGTTCTGGTGAGTTTTGTCTGGGCTGGGTTTGAACCTGCCACCTCCAGCATATGGGGCCAGTGCCCTACTCCTTTGAGCCACAGGCGCCACCAGGTAAGTTTAATCTTGAAAATGAGCCATCCAGGCAGCCTGAGCCCCCGGTGCAGAATGAGCTGAAAGCTGTAGTAGAAGTGAATCTGTCTTCACCTACATGTGATTAGCAGCAAGGTCTCATGTTACTGTTCCAGAACATTGGCCCATTTGAAACAAATTGGCAAGGCACAGAAGGTGGGTGGATGGGCTCCACATACAGTGTCTCAAACTTGCCCTTCTTTGCTGTCATGACATAAAGGGGCAAACCACTTATAGGCCGTATTGTTATGTGTGATGAAATACAGATTTTGTCGGCTACAAGCGTTTGGCACAGTGGCTGAGTAAAGATGAAGTGCCAAGTGCCAAAGACCATCCACAACTGAATGTTCCTCAGACAAGCTAATGGTGTCTGCCTGGTGGTCCAGCACTGGTGTCGTCCACTACAGCGTGTGAAACAAGTACACGAAACCAGCTGAAGGGATGGAATGCTGAGCATGCTCGCAGTCAGGCGGCCAGCACTGGTCAGCAGACCCGGGCTGGGCCTCTCACCAGACAGCACCCAAGCCCTCACCACACAAACACTGCTCTAACCAGGGCAGGACCTGGACACTGTCACCACCATGGTCACCAGACCTCATGCCAACTGACTACCACTTCCTCAGGCTGTGTACCACTTCTTACAAGGAAAGATACTAAAGTCTCAAAAATACTCAGTCCCCAACAATCTGTGGAAAACACCCTTTGTGATCCGCCCCCACTCACTCTCCAGGCTTCTTCGCTGCTGCCATGCACTCACGGGGGTAACTCACCACGACATCCACTCGAGTCCACAGGGTAACTCACCACGACATCCACTCGAGTCCACGGGGGTACACTCACCACGGCATCCACTCGAGTCCACGGGGGTACGCTCACCACGGCATCCACTCGAGTCCACGGGGGTACGCTCACCACGGCATCCACTCGAGTCCACGGGGGTTCGCTCACCACGGCATCCACTCGAGTCCACGGGGGTACGCTCACCACGGCATCCACTCGAGTCCACGGGG
>CAUYTI010077000.1:0-12612 GCA_963575145.1 Galago senegalensis | reverse complement strand
CCAGCTACTTGGGAGGCAGAGGCAAGAGACTCGCTTGAGCCCAGGAGTTGGAGGTTGCTGTGAGCTGTAATGCCACAGCACTCTACCCAGGGGGACAGCTTGAGGCTCTGTCTCAAAAAAAAAAAAAAAAAAAAAAGAAGGAGACATATCCTGAAGATTAAAAAATGCAAAGAAATGTAAGACTATGGATAGTCACAAAAATAATATTCTTAATTTGAAATTAACAACTGAAGAGCCAAACAAGATACAAGAGTAAAATCCGAGTCAAAGCACTGTAAAATTAAATTTGAATCGGAAATGTTACTTGAAATTCATGATTTATTTTTCTCTTTCTTAAAAAAAGAGTACTGCCTAATTCAATCCTCTGAAAACACCTTTGAATCACTGACAACTCAGTAGCAATTAGTACCCTTATCCCTCAGATCATGCTTTCTAAGTACCATTTTCCACTTAAAGAAAACCAGGTCTATTTGGAGAAATGATTGATTTGAGCTTTGGGACAGGAAATGTCACAGTGAGCCTGGGCTGTCTGTGCCAGAAAGCAGGGAAACCATCATAGACTACTGGAGGCCCATCAGCCAGACGCAGGAGCTGACTTTAAGGAGCTCCCACTGGCCGATGCTGGGACAATGTGAGCATTAAAAAGCAGGATAAATGCAATTGATTTATATACATCGTATACATACATATTGTACATACATTGAATTTATAAATATACATGCCTTCCTAAAAATACTTCTAAAGTTATTGTCATCTGAATGTTAGCAGAATATCCAACTCAGTACTCTGAAGGGAAAGAGACAAGTATGTATCCTGACTTTCCTGTATAACTGTATTTAAAATAAGTGGTTGACAGAGGGTGAGTTCTTGGTAACATTTTTTCTTGTGATATAATTCACATACCATAAAACTCACCCATTTGATTTTTTTATTATATTCACAAAATTGTGCAAATATCACTGCAACCGAAGTAGAGAATATTTTCATCACTCCCTCCAGAGAAGCCCTGTACCCATTAGCAGTCACCCCTGATTCTCTGCCACCTCCGCAGTCCTAGCAACCGCTTATCTGTTGTCTGTCTCTATGGACTTGCCTATTCTGGACATTTTATATAGATGGAAATGTACAATTTGTGATCTTTTGTTAATGACAAGCATGTTTTCAAGGTTCATCCACATTGCAGATGGATCAGCCTTCATTCCTTTCTGTTGCTGAATAATAGGGGAAGTTCTTTCCTCAGGAATTCCAGCTAGTAAAAGAACAGGGTAACAGCACCGCTCTGCAGCCCCTAATACACAAATGGTCAGTGACGTTTAAGATTATCAGCAGGTTCTGAAACCAGTAGGTGGAAGAGAAAGGTTGATGGGGAAGTGTACAATGAGTGAATCTGACCCGTGAACCCGGGACACAGTGATCAGTCTTAAAATACTTTTATTATTAAAAGTGAAACTACCACCTATCGTCTGCCTCCTTTTAAAAATGTAGTATGTAATACTTATCGTGTTTTCCTGAACCTAATCAAGCCTCTATAATTTAATTTCCAATTACGGGAATCTGGCCAGGGAAGGGGACTCCCACCTGTAATCGTAGCACTCTGGGAGGCGGAGGCAAGAAGATTGCTTGAATTTAGGAGTTTGAGGCCAGCCTGAGTAAAGAGCCAGATTCCATCTCTAAAACTAGCCTGGCATTGTGGCAGGTGCCTGTAGTCGCAGCTACTTGAGAGGCAGAGGCAAGAGAATCTCTTAAGCCCAAGAGTTTGAGGTTGCTGTCAGCTATGACGCTGAGGCTCTCTACCAAGGGTGATAAAATGACACTCTGTCTCAAAAAACAAAACAATTTACAGCAATTTGAGGGCTAGAGGAACAAGTTACAGAGCCGCCACAAAAATCCAACATATGTGATATTCTATGGGAGAAACGACCCAATTACTTTAATAAATGGCATAAGAAAAAAGAGGAGGGGGAAGTGCTTTAGATCAAGGGACTTAAACAACTGAATGAGACATTTGAATATTTTTGAATTCTGATAATTAACAAACAACTGAAAAAAGACAGTTTTGAGACAGTTGGAGAAATCCTAGTATGACTGGGTTGCAGACGGTGTGAAGAAATTACTGTAATTTTATTAAGTGTGATAATGGCATTGTGATTATGATTCAAAGAATGTCCTTATCAGTCAACAGTGCTTTGAAGTATTTACAGGGGAAATGATAGATATGTGGCATTTATTTTAAAATACCAGCAAACAAAGTGGATGGAGGGTGATTAAAGGAAGCAAGATTGGCTGTGACTTGCTAACTGTTGAAACTGGATAACAGATTTATAAGTGCATATTATCCTTTTCTCTCTTCTTTAATGACTGCTTGAAAACTCTCATGATAATTTTTTTCTAAAGAGTCCTGGATTCGTAGAGTCAAGAAGCAGTTTCATCTACAAATACAACTTGTCAGAATATGCACTTTTCTGAGAAAAAGACACAGAACAGCTGGTTTTTCTTTTCTTGAATGGTTACGATTTATTTTGGTCTTTTTGAGTCTGAAGAGTTCTAGGTTTTTCTGCTAAACACAAAGGGGAGCCTTTCAAGAAAAGACAAATGTTGGCAATGGAAATGCCAGAAGTGGAACAGGAATATAGTCAAAATATAAAATATATATGTCCACGTGGGAACTTACTCATAACTATTCTGAAGGCTTTTTCTCTCTCAGGGCTTCATTTTCTGTGACAAATTTCTAAATTTCTAAATTTCTAAATTTAAATTTCTAAATCTAAACTGTCTATTTTATTTCTTTTATTTTCTTTCTTTCTTTTTTTTTTTTTTGAGACAAAGTCTCACTTTGTCACCCTTGGTAGACTGCCATGGCATATAGCTCACAGCAACCTTAACTCTTGGGCTTAAGTGATTCTCTTGCCTTAGCCTCCCAAGTAGTTGGGACTACAGGCACCTGCCACAATGCCCGGCTATTTTTTGGTATAGTTGTCATCGTTGTTTAGCTGGCCCAGGCTGGATTTGAACCTGCCAGCCTCGGTATATATGGCTGGCACCATAACCACTATGCTATGGGTGCCAAGCCTATGTTAGTATTTCTTAAGATGCAGAATTATAGCCATGGTTAGAAGATTGGAATCAGACCCATGTTCAAATCCAGTCTCTGTCACCTAAGAGCCATGGTGATAGAGGGTAAATTTCCTTAAACTCTCGGAACTTCAGTTTCTTCAGCTGTGCAATGGGAATAATTATAGAATTTATTTTATAGAGTTCTAGTGAGGATTAAATTATCACATTGCACATTTGGCAGGGCTTAAATTATCATGTGCTTGGAATACTGTGAGAGCCTGTGGAATTCTAGCTGGGGTGTGTATATGAGAAAACTGAAAATTTAAGCACACGGCTGTCTGAGGGCAGATACCTTTGTCTGCCTTGGAAGCTCTATCTCAGTGGAGTTACATAACTTACTATTTCAGCATAAGGAAACACTCTCTGAAATGAATTTGTGCAAAATTCTTTTATTTCTAGAGTTGACTGTCCAGAACCGCAATTGCAAATATGTGTCTCATTTCCCTTTGTACTTGATCGGTACAATCATTTATTTATTCATTTATTTTGTGCCATCTTTGATTTCTTTCATCAGTGTTTCATAGTTTTCAGTATATAGATCTTGCATTTCCTTGGTTAAATTTACTCCTAAGTACTTTATGTATTTCTTGATGCTATTGTAAATGGGATTCTTTTCTTAATTCAGGTTTTATCCTTCCTTAATTTTACAGCTGACCGCCCCCCCTTTTTTTTGCAGTTTTTGGGGGTTTGAACCCGCCACCTCCGGCATATGGGGCTCCTTTGAGCCACAGGCACCGCCCACAGCTGACCCTTTAAAATAAAATTTCCACAATATTATGGGGGTACAAATGCTTTGGTTACAGGAATTGCTTTTGTACAATTTGTTTTTTTATTTTTAATTTCAAATTAATACGAGGGTACCAATTTTTAGGTTACATTGTTCTCACTTCCAGAGTAAGTTCCAGTTGTAAAAGAGCCCCTCACCCCGGGGGCGTGTTACACATCCTCACAATGTGCATTTTAGGGGTTCATCAGGGATATTGGCCTGTGGTTTTTCTTACAGTATCTTTCTCAGGATTTGGTATCAGAGTGATGCTGACCTTGTAAAACGAGCTTCGAAGTATTCCCTCGTCTTAATTTTTTGGAAGAGTTTGAGAAGGACTAGTATTCTTTAAATGTTTGTTAGAATTCAGCCATACAGTTGTCTAGTACTGGGCTTTTCTTTGATGGGAGACTCTTAATTACTGATCCAATCTCCTTACTCATTATTGATCTGTTCAGATTTCCAGTTTTTCCTTGTTTAGTCTTAGTAGGTCATGTGTTTCATTTTATCCTAGGTTGTCCAATTTAGTTCATAGTCGTCCTTATGATGTTTTGTATTTATGTTGTCTTATCAGTTGTAAAGGCTTCTCGTTCTGATTTTTCTTATTTGAGTCTTTCTTTTTATTTCTTAGCCTAGGGTTTGCCAATTTTTTTAAAAATCTTTTCAAGAAAACCAAATCTTAGTTTTGTTACTCTTTTCAATTGTTTTGTAGACTCTATTTACTTCTGTTCTGATCTTTTTCTTTCCTTTTTTCTGCTAACTCTGAGCTTAGGTGGTTCTTCTTTTTCTGATACCTTGAGATGTAATGTTAGATTGACTCTTAGAGATCTTTCTCTCTCTTCCTTTTTCTTTTTTTTTTTTTTGTGTAGGTGTTTATTGGTATAAAATTCCCTCTTAGAACCACTTTTGTTGCATCCTGTAAGTTTAGGTATGTTGTGTTTCTATTTTTGTGGTCTCAGTGTTTTTTTGGAGACAAAGTCTCACTTTGTTACCCTCAGTAGAGTGCTATGGCATCATAGCTCACAGCAACCTGAGCTCTGGTGCCATGGCATCATCGCTCACAGCAACCTGAGACTCTGGAACTCAAGTGATCCTTTTGCCTCAGCCTCCTGTGTAGCTGGTACTATAGGCACGTGCTACAATGCCCGGCTATTTTTAGAGACGGGATCTCACTCTTGCTCAGGCTTGTCTTAAACTTGTGAGCTCAAGCAGTCCACCTGCCTTGGCCTCCCAAAGTGTTGGGATTACAGGCGTGAGCCACTGTGCCAGGACTTTTTTTTTTTAATTTTGAGACAAAGTCTTACTCTATTGCTCCAGGATAGAGTACAGTACCAAGGCATCAGCCTAGTTCACAGCAATCTCTAACTCCTCGCCTCAAGAGATCCTCCCATGTTAGCATTCCAAAGTGCCAGGATTGCAGGCGTGAGCCAACACACCCAGCCTAGTAATATTTATTAATATAATGTATTTGCTTTTGATCAAATTCTGTAGCCATGTCATTGGATGTGCAGAAATTGCTGTCCATTCACCTGGTTCTCCAGGGGAGCATTTCTGTGTTCTGAGTGAGGACCTGAGCTTGATAAAAAATGGGAGACCACCCCCTTCCCTGCTCCTACCATGGATTACTTGGATTTATGTTAGATCCTGTCTAAAAGGCTTATTAACTCATGAATGTGCTCCCCTTCACACTCTACCAATATATGAATTCCTCCTCACATCCCCAGTCTCCAAAATGTGTGGAAAAGACTTTGATTGGCTTTGAGTCAGGGAAACCCAAACTGTATGTATCGCTCCCAAGTGAGACGAGAGAACATTTGTTTGATCTGCTGTGTAAGTGATGTTTCTCTAGTAGTGTACTCATAAATTTGAAAATATAAAGGATTGGCCCTGACACAGCCCAAGAACAGCTTGTAACTCTGATTTGGAATGTCATGTTTTACTGTTACTTAATCAAATCTGAGAGCAGAGGATGGGAAGTGGGTTTTGTAAATATTGCTTTGAAGCTTTCCCATTTCAACAGAAAACAGATGCCATGTATTTTCATCAGTATTGGTATTCAAAGTTATTGAAATAAAACACAATTCTACTTCCTGATAAAGCAAAATGCCTGCAAAGGTCCTAGGGAATCAGTTGGCTGGGAGACCTTCATTTTTGAAAGAGAGGCATAAACCTGAAATATTTATAACCAGAGGGCTATAGGAACACAATTAGAATTTAACATGTGAGTCACAACACTGTCTTGTTCAACCAGGGAACAAATGACTTAGAGGCAGAATAACATTACTTTATTTGTGTGTCTTAAGAACATGCTGTTCTTTCAGTCAGCCCACGAGTTTGGGTTAAATGGCAGAGTGTCTGTTCCATTCCCTGGGGTGGTCAGTGGCTTCACTGGATGTTAGTCGGGGGTTGCTTTTCAAGGAATTAATGATGATGATGATAATAAGAGTTTACTAAGCGCCAAGCACTGTGCCTCCTTTTCTACTTGCATTATCCCACTTAGCCTCATGCCGCCTTCTAGGGTAAGTATCATTCTCCCCAGTGTATAGATGAGGAAGCTGAGGCCTGGAAAAGCTCAGCCACTTACTCAAAGCCACTCAACTACCAGTTGTCAGAGGGGAGGTTGAGCCCAAACGCCCTGGATGCAGGATCTGGTTCTTAGTCACTCACCCTCCCCTCCTGAAGAAGAAAGGCTCGGGCACGCCCCATGTAACCAGTGGCTCTGGCAGACTTTGCTCTGCTGTGTTCCATCATGGTCACCGTCCCTAGAGAGGTATTCAGGCACATAGTAAGGTTGTGTCTGAGCATTTGTCTCTGAACAGAGCTTCATCTCTTCACTTCCCCTCCCCAAATATTCCTGAATGGGAGATGAAAAGAGCCTCCAACAGCTTCCCAGGAATAGAGAACAAAATCTTCCCCCCGCAACTAAAGAAAATTTCACTAGCTTCCAGCCCAGGGATGGTTTGCCTTCAGATTCCCAGCGCCAGCTTTATACTGATGAGTTATCACTGTGGTTTTTGAAGTGTGTTCCTGCAGGCCCTGATGAGTAAATGTGTGTTATTCTATGAGCTGGTCTTGCATAGTGCCGTGTTCGTTCTCTTTCCGAGGATTCGGCGAGCTCCCACCCTGTGTCAGGCCCTGGGTAATGTTTGGGAAACACTTGTGAACATGTCAGTCCTCCCTGCTGGCCTCCCTGAACCCTGGGCATTTTCGTGTTTTGTTTAGGTATCTGTCCATCCCTCAGGAAGCTGAACCACCCTCAAGTTTAAGGTGCTGGGCCTGATGAGTTTAAAGCTAACCCATTATCCTTGCCCGTGATTGGTTCCCACCCCATCTCCCTTTTGCTGGATCTAAAAGAGGAAGCATGGCCCTGCTCGCCCTGGCAGCCTTCCTCCAAGGGGGTGGCCTTAGAAAGTGAACCGCACTGTAAATGCAGAGGAGAGGGACAGTGGAACCGTCAGTGTCGCCTGGCACTGAGCCCGCCTCACCCGGGCTCTTCCAGGTGCACTGGGAACGTCCTTGAGCTTGAAGCTGCTTCTTCAGTTTGGGCTTTCCATTGCCTCGCAGTTGAAAGCATTCTAACCGTACCTCGGAGGTTGCTATGGAAGCATACAACATTTACTAATGAGCAGGGAAACTCTTTCTTAATTTACTCAATTTTAAGTTTTTCTTATACTTAACCATTTGAACCTGGTCTGAGGACTGACCATCCATACTAGCAAGAGTTGGCCTTTGAGGAAACCCATGAACACAAAGGCAACCAAATCTTAATGGGAAGAAATCATGAAAAATCCATTGTGGTTACTTCCCTTTTTCTGAGAAGATGTGTGTTAGTTTCCATTGTGTTTGTGTAGACCCTAACAAATTACCACAAACCAGGTAGCTTCAAACAACAGAAACTTATTTTCTCACAGTTCTGGGGGCCAGATATCAAGGGGGTGCCAGGGCTGTGGTTCCTTCTGGAAGGCTCAGGGTGGGGCAGGGGGTGTTACCATTCCTGGACTTTTCCAGCTTCTGGTGGCTGTTGGCACTACTGCACTCCCTGCCTCATCTTCACGTGCTTTTGTATCATTGAGTCTCTCTACTTCTATCTCTTATAAGGACATTTGTCCTTGGATATAGGGCCCCCTAGTAATCCAGGATGATCTCGTCTTAAGAGCCTTAGCTTGGCCAAGTACAGTGGTTTATGCCTGTAATCTCAGCACTTTGGGAGGCCCTGGTGGGAGGATTGCATGAGGCCAGGAGTTTGAGACCAGCCAGGGCAACATAGCAAGACTTCTCTACAAATAATAGACAGATCAGCCAGGTGTGGTGGTGACCACCTGTAGTCATTCCTAAGGAGGCTGAGGCAGGAAGATTGCTTGAGCCTAGGAGTGTGAGGTTGCAGTGAGCTATGATGACACCACCATATTCCAGCCTGGGTGACAGGATGAGACCCTGTCTCAAAAAAAAAAAAAAAAAATATATATATATATATATATATATATATATCTCCTTAGTTTAATTTAGTTTAATTTCCCAAGACCAGTTCCCCAAATAAAGTCACGTTTGCAGGTTCTGGGGATTAGGGTGTAGACGCATCTTCATAGGGCCCCTGCATTCAACCAACTTCAGCACAGTTGTTCTTTGCTGTGATTTTATAGCACAAACATAACATGGTCCTATTTACAATCTAAAAAGTGGTTTTTGATTCATACACATAGGGATAAATAGATGAGTATTTACTGGTACTCCACAGAAAACGTTGAGTTTCTGTTAGATAACTGCTTAGTTATGTCTTGAGAGAAGATTTAAAAAAATATTTGAATAGAGGAAATAAGATCGTGAGATGTAAATGCTGGACGACATTGTTCTTGCCAGTCCAAGTTCCTGGCTCCCTAGCAGAGGGGCTATGTTCAACCTCAGGCATGTCCCAGGATACATGTCCCAGGATATATGTGGACAGACTCAGATTCAGGGGTGCCACAAAAGGGATATATGGCTAAAATTCCCAGGGAACAGAGGGATGCAAGGGAAAAACTAGCTACGTTTTGAGGTCCTTTCATCTCTTCTGAGAGGTAGTAGATAGATCCCAGGAGGACATGGGAAAGGAAAGCGAGGGCACTGGACTTGGAATCAGATAGACCCAAATCAAGCTTTCTAACCTATTTCCACCTGATCATGGGGGAAGTAGCGTGCTCTCCCTGAATCAGTTTTATGTCCCCTAACTTTTAGGAAAGTGGTGTTTCTTCACACCGTTTATGTCACAAAAACAGGGATGACGATGCACACCTCCCAGGGCGTTATAGGGATAAGCCGACTTATCCTCCGTGTGGATTTCCCCATGGCAGGGGCTCAGGACAGTTCTCTTGAATGAGAATCTGAACCAGCAACGTCTTTGCTGAGTGACAGGTGGAAACACCCGCTGAATGGGTGTGTTATCACACTACTTTCAGATTTACCTGTTTTTACAAGGCTGTGACTTGAAATAAAAAGGTCACAGTGAACAGACTGGACTTCAGTTTCTAGCCGCAATGCAGTCACTGACATGGACTGGCCCTCCCATTGCCAACAACTACAGGCCTGGACAAAATACCCTATATAAGGGAAACTTTTTTTTTCCCCCCAGAAGGTAGACAGCAGATATAGCAAGACTTTGATCCTTGAGAGAAGGGAAGCTCATAGGATAATATGAGTTTCCCTGTCTGGGGAAAATATATTGCAGCTGTGACATAAAGAACTGGAATTGCAGCAGAGCACCAAGGTCCCGCTGTCTGAAGGAGGAAGAGGTCAGAGTTGACAGCAACAGAGGAAGTTAGAATCTGTGGGGCAGGATGTCGGAGAGGAGGGAGCTACACAGAGAGAGCTTGTGTGGAAATCCCCTCTGCGGCTCATCGGAGCTGCTGCTTCAGGGCCGAGAGTGCAGTATACCTGCTAGAGGGTGGATAGTGCTGGGGAAGAGCAGTGCAGGGGTGTGCTGGGTTTTCAGCCCTGCCAGAGTGGAGAGAGATCACAAATGGCTGGTTAATACCACTGGCATTCAGCTGAGATTGGACAAAGGCCACATCATAGGAATGAGGGCTGTGCCCTTGAGCAGGGTTCTCAGTCTTGGTGCTGTTGACCTTTTGGGCAGGAGAGTTCTTTGTTCTGGGGGCTGTCCTTTTTTTTTTTATTTTTTATTAAATCATAGCTGTGTACATTAATGCAGTCATGGGATGTAGTGTGCTGGTTTTATATACAACTTGAAATATTTTCACCAAACTGGTTAACATACCTTCATGGCATTTTCTTAGTTATTGTGTTAAGACATTTATATTCTACATTTAGAAAGATTTACCTGTACCCTTGTAAAATGAATCATAGGTGTGGTCCCACCAATCATCCTCCCTCCACCCATCCTCCCCCCTCCCCTCCCTCTCCCCTTTTCCCATATTCTTGGTCTATAATTGGGTCATAGCTTTCCTATGAAAGCTATAAATTAGTTTCATAGTAGGGCTGAGTACATTAGATACTTTTTCTTCCACTGGGGGCTGTCCTTTGCACTGTAGGATATTTGGCAGCATCCCAGGCCATTAGATACCAGTGGTCACCACTAATGCGTGACAACCATAAAAAGTCTCCAGCACTGCTAGGTGTCCCCTAGGTACAGAAATGCCTTCAATTGAGAATAACTGCCCTAGAGTGAGACCTACTTTGTGTCTTACTTAATACAACCCAAAATAAACTCCCAAGGAGACTTGCAATGTGGGTCGAGTTTGGAAGTTGAGTCTTTCCAAGTTAGAGGGGCTTGAGAAACCCTTAGGGATTTCCAGAGATTCATCCTAACACATCATAAAACTAAATCTACACAAGCTCAAGATGATTAGTAACTAAACTATAGCATCAGTACCTTTCAAAAGAAGATAGCAAAATCTAGATGGAATACATACAATACATGTCCTACTGTGTATTAATCACTATGCTTCTTTTTCAGTCAGGAAAAAGTAGACACATGAAGGAACAGGAAAATGTTATCTGTTAAGAAAAAAGCAGGCCAGGTGCCATTGTTTGTACCTGTAATTCCAACATTTTGGGAAGCCAACATGGGAGTATTCCATGAAGTCAGGAGTTCCAGATCCACCTGGCCAACAGAGAGAGCCCACCTCTACAAAAAATTTAAAAATTAGGTGATCACAGTGCCCCACACCTATAATCCCAGCTACTTGGGAGGCTGGTGCAGGAGGATCAGAAGGATTGCTTGAGCTTAGGAATTCAGTGTTACAGTAAGCTATGATACCATTACTCTCCAGCCTAGGTGACAGAGCAAGACCTTGTTTGTTTCAAAAACAAAGCAAAACAAAAATAAACAAAAGTGTTCGTGCAGCTATTATAACATATGCACTAAATTAAAGTAATTGAAGAAGTAGACAGGTAATCTTGGCAAAGATATGGAGACTACATGTTTATACAAAAGAACAAATGCAAATTCTAGAAATGAAAAGTAAAAACTGAAATAAAGAACACCTGAAGGTAATTAACAACAAATTTGAGATGGAAGAAGATAATATCAGGGAACTTGAGGGCAGAACAATAAAAATTACTCAATCCAGCTCAGTGCCTGTAGCTCAGTAGTTAGGGTGCTGGCCACATACACTGAGGCAGGCAGTTTGAACCTGGCCCAGGCCTGCTAAATAGCAGTGACAACTGCAACAAAAAAATAGCCAAGCATTGTGGTAGGCACCTGTAGTCTCAGCTACTTGGAAGGCTGAGGCAAGAGAATCACTTAAGCCCAAGAATTTGAGATTGTTGTGAGCTGTGGTGTCATGGCACTCTACTGAGTGCGACATAGTGAGACTCTGTCTCAAAAAAAGAAAAAATTACTCTAAAAAACAAAATATTTTTAAAAAAGAACAGGGACATTTGGGAAAATAGAAAATAATCTTATATATAAATATATGTAATATGTAAAAGTATAAATAAAGGATAAAAGAGTAAGATTGGGGCAAATAAAACATTTGAATAAGCAATAGCCTAAAGCTTCCCTAATATGATAAAAAGCATATTAACTGACAGGTGAAAGAAACAGTGAACCGTAGGCAGGCAGGATAAATATGAGGAAAGCTACATCTAGGCCATCCACAGTCAAACTACTGAAAATCAAAGATAAAGAGAAAAACCTTCACAGTAGTCAGAGCAAAAAGATACATTACATACTATAGCTTTAGAATAAGCATGAGAATGACTGCTGAATTTTCATCAGATACTATGAGATGAGATTAGAAGACAACAAAATCATATCTTTAAAATTTGACACAACTCTCAACTCAGAATGTTAGATTCAGTGAAAATATCCTTCTAAAAGGATCCTGAAAATTTGGCACTAACCAATCTGAAATACGAGGAATGCTAAAGGATATCACTCAGGTGTAAGGGAAATGATACTAGATAGAAATTTAGATCTGTAGAAAGGAATGAAAAGAAACTAAAATGGTAACTAAAAAATTATGTTTTATTTTTGTGTGTGAATTTTCTAAAAGACAATTGACTTTAAAACAAAATTACGGCTGGGCGCCTGTGGCTCAAGCGGCTAAGGCCCCAGCCACATACACCTAAGGTGGCGGGTTCAAATCCCCAGCCCAGGCCCACCAAACAACAATGATGGCTGCAACCAAAAAATGGCCAGGCGTTGTGGTGGGCGCCTGTAGTCCCAGCTACTTGGGAGGCTGAGGCAGGAGACTCGCTTGAGCCCAGGAGTTGGAGGTTGCTGTGAGCGTGATGCC
>CAUYTI010076999.1:0-66027 GCA_963575145.1 Galago senegalensis | reverse complement strand
CAGGCGCCCGCCACAACGCCCGGCTATTTTTTGGTTGCAGCCGTCATTGTTGTTTGGCGGATCCAGGCTGGGGATTCGAACCCGCCACCTTAGGTGTACGTGGCTGGCGCCTTAGCCGGTTGAGCTATAGGCGCCGAGCCTCTGTGCCTTCTTTTAAATCTCCATTAGCTGTCAGATTGTTCATTTCTAAAAATTGAATGTGATCATATCATTCTCATGTAAAACAAAACTAAACAACAGCATTAAAAACTCATAGAAAACCGACCTGCCAATAAACACCTCCCTGATACCTTTCTGTGGCAGGCAGTGATGACTACTTAAAGCTGCTTAGTGTGACATGCTTTGTGTTGTGACTTTTACCTACGTTTATACATTTTCTCCCACTCTCCTTCTGTCACATCTTACATTACTGTCTTGCTAAAATAGCTGCAGATTTGTTGATATGTCAGGCTGTTTTAGAGTCCTTACACCTGCACAGACTGTTCCCTGCGAAGCCTCATCACAGTGGGAATGGACACGCAGACACATGCACTGTCCTCTTCTAGTCCCAGAGATCTAGAGAATAATTTTTTTGTTTCTTTGTTTTCCATTTGGCCGGGTCTGGGTTCGAACCAGCCACCCTGGGTATATGGGGCCAGCGCCCTACTCACTGAGCCACAGGCACCGCCCCCACAGAATGATTTTTCAAGGTTTCTCCCAAGAGTCTTTTTGTATGTGTGCAGAGCTGAAGAGCCCCTCCTACAGATTCAGATACAAAACCTCTGTGAGTTATATATGTCTCTAAATGTATATAATTTTAATCTTACTTTTTCTAAAATGTTTCCCCACCAAAGCTCATTGTGGTTCCTTGAAGAACTGCTCCTTACTCCATGTTGTCTCCATATGGACAGGGCTGTCAATCACTGACCCCTCCCATCAGTACTTTATGGTAACTAATTACAGAGTTTTATTGAACAGATCCTTGGTTTACTGTTGTCATCTGACCAAAAACATGCCTTTATGGATCTTCCTTGAAATTTCCTTTGGAGCTAGCATTTGTGTCTGTGACATAAAGTTGAATTTTTAGACTCCAAATAGGTATATATCAGCATATGAAGAGTGTCAGCATTTAAAGGTGGGTCAATAACAACAAAAATCGGTGAAGAATAATTAGAGGTTAGATATGGAGACTGCTCCAACAACAGCATTTAAGCTTCTGGGTAAGGCTGACTGAAGCTAAATGTCCTCAGGTGCCACTGCCTTATATACTGTCTGCAAACAGGGGCCCACCAGGGATGCTGTTCAAAGACCAGAAAGCAGGACAGCCCAGGGCACAGATTCCACTCCAGGTCTGTGTGAGGATTGAAAACCAGGAGCACCAAGAATAGGAGAAAATTAATGTTGGAGCTCAGTGAGAGACCCTCAACTAATTGGACACTGCCCATCCATACCTGGAAGGGACATCTGCTTTACTTAGTTTACCAATTCAAATGCTAATGTAGCCCATAAACTCCTGTATGGACACACTTAGAAATTGTGTTCAATCAGATATCTGTGCTCCCATCAAGGTAACAGATAAAACTAAGCATCAATAGAGATTGTGATGAATGCAGTGTCAGTTCCATATTAGGAACTTATTAAATGTTCATAGAAAAAAGCATAAGGACCATCTGAATTAGGATGTAAAATGTAAATGTATACTTCCTTAAATGTATACTTCAAATGTGGGGAGGAAGGAAAACAGTTTTCCTCTGATTGATAAAACATATACTTTCCAAATTGACTTCATAATAGTTGCTTTGAATAATAGGGTGAATATAATGTAAAGAATACCATGTATAATGCTTTGATTGTAAATTTGAATATATATATATATATTTGACTTCTAGTACTTGTAATTTATCATATTTGGATGAAGAAATGATAGAAAGACTAAATAAAAACCACTGAAGCCATTGAAATATTATTACTGAAAACCCATCAAGACCAAGAACTTTATGGAAGAATTTCTATGGAAGAATTTTAAAATGTCCCTAAGAAAGTTTATATAAATTATTGTAAAAAGCAAATGAACAATTAAAAAAAGTAAAGCTGCCAATTTAGTTTCATAACCTTGATAGCTGAGAGCATGGCAGTATATTAAATATAAATTATACATTAATCTCTCTTATAAGTAATAACTCAATAATACTAAATAAACTTTAGAACATATATTTTTAGAAGAAAGGGAAAAAGATACCATGAACAAGATGGTTTTTTTCTCAGGAATATATGAATAGCTTGTTATCATGATATCAATCAGTAAAAAGTTAGATATTAATTAAACAGAGATCTAAATAATCAGAACATATACATAGTAAGAAATAGCAAATATTCTACTGAGACAACACTTATTCGTGATAGAAAAAAATCTATCACAAATTTAGAATAAATATAGTTCTTTGTCAGATACAAAAGTATAAACCATAGAAGAAAAGAATGGCTGCTTATATAAAAATTAAAACATTTTGAAAAGCAAAAAGAAGGTAAAATGAATATAAATGAATAAATCACAGAGTGGAAGAACTTACTCTCAACTTTCTATCAGAAAAAACAAATATAAATGATTAAATCAGAGTGGAAGAACTTACTCTCAACTTTCTATCAGAAAATGTAAAATGATACACTTTAAAACCAATAACGATAAAACCAATAAGCTAATAGAAAGATGGACAATTGAAAAGAATTCGCAGAAGAGATAACAGCCGTGCTAAGACAAAGTGTGCACAACAACCAACCTTGTAGTTACAGAACACAAATTAAAAGAGAAAAGTATTTTAGAGGGAAAGAAAAAAGCACTTCAGTTTCTTCAAAGTTACGCAATGTTGTGTAAGCCCCAGAAACATCAAGTGCCAGTGAGAACACGGAGCAGTGAGAATTCACACGCCCTGACAGGATCGTGATTCTGTACAATTTCACTGGAGATACATACCTATCATGTTTCATTTCTAAAAATATCTAATGTGAATGTCATACAAAATTGAGATTTGATGAAGACAATAGGAAAGCTTGAGTGTGTTCTACCTTTTACTGCAAATAGAATTATTTTAAAATGAAGGCAAAAATCCATTTCAAATTAAGAGTAGCATTAATATTCAAAGGGCCTCTTTCAGAAGATGAGGTCATAGGGAAGGAGTCTAGCTATGTTTTTGGTAGTCAGCCAAGGATGTAGTTCCAAGGGTGACCCACTTCATGTGTATTAGAATCAATGACTATGGGTACAGAAAAAGGGATCATCACCCAAGGAATGGAGAGAAGGCACAGACAAACAAACCCACAGGGTTGTAGTTACACATTACTTCAGGGATAAGATTGTCTTCCCAGTGCAGAACGAGTAAAGTACAATAGGAAAAATGGATTCTTGAATTTGGGGCTAAACACAAGGCAGTAGCTCTGGCTACATCTTTAGACTCAGAAAAATAACCTGGAGCTGCTATACCCTACTGAGAATGATCAAGGTTGCCCCACCCGCTACTGGGCGTAAGGCCACTGGTATGATATGTTGCTGTGTATAAGACAGTGGTCCCATGAAATCATATTTTATCATACAGTTCCATGTTTAAATATATTTAGCTATACAAATACTTACTATCATGTTACAATGGCCTCCAGCATTCAGTATGGTAACCCACTGCAAAGGTTTGTAACCTAGGAGTAACAGGCTATGCCATCTAGTCTAGCTTCATAGGGCCCTACACTATCGAGGCTTTATAAGTACATTTTATGATGTTTGCCAACAACAAAATCACCTAATGACACATTTTTAAGAATGTGTCCTGATTGTCAAACAATGCACGGCTGTATACCCAGGCCTGGATTTGAAGGTTCAAGAGCAAGGAAGGATATTTCTATAAGTCAGCTATTCTCATACTTTGCAGGTGTGGACTGCATTTAGAAATTTATAGAAACAAAGAGATTGTGCTGAATCATAGAAAAGTGAAGAATTGCATTTATATGAAATCTAATTACACTTAAAATATTTATATAGCAGACAATTACTTTGATAAATGACATCAATGTTTTAGTTTGAATATTTTTAAAGCACTAGTATTTTAATCGTGGCATTATGAAACCTAAAGGGAAATAAAATTGTACAATTCTTGTAAATATATATGTATTTGTGTATGCCAATACATAACTTGAAATTATATTTCCATTTACCTCATGCATATCACTTTTTCAATAAAATTACATTGTCACCTAATGCTTTCAAATAAAATAACTTCAGATGTTCCAATCTTCTGTAGACATTCACTTTTTTAAAAACCTCTGAAGAAATAGAACAGACTGTTTCATTCTTTGATTTGTGAGTGAAAGAGTTATGAATTAATTCAAACCTGACTTTGCCTGAAATGCCTTTGAAATAATGTTATTAAAATCATATGGTATATGATGTGAATGAATTAAACAGATTAGATATAATACTGTTTTATATAGCTAATAATTCTTGTCTGTATAGGTTCCAAGTTCATTGTGGTAAAACTTTAGAAAATCACCGAGAGTAATAATTCTAATAGATTTTAGATTCAAAAGGATTATTTTTCAATAGAATGTAATTGCTAAAACTGTAAGCTCTCCACTGGAATCTACTGGCCTGCTATTGGAATACTAATGTGATGCTCATTTTTGTAATACTTTGAACTTCTGAATACCATTCATTTCACCTGTTGATTCAGCTTATTGTTTTTGTAAACTGGTTTTCTTGTCAAGCTTTTGATTAATCATAGGAATGTACAGTCAAGCATTTAAGTTAATGACACAATGTATGTGTGTGCATAGACGCATGTGTGTTACACCAATACAGGAAAATATCTAAAATGAATGCTGTGACAGAGTTTATGTTTTATCACGCATGTAATGTATACATAGTATAAATATTCTTCTACTTTGGATATATTGCATTTGGGCACAGGAAACTATTAATGGGTTGATTGTGTCCCTCCCGACAAAAATATGTTGGCGTCCTCATCCCCAGTAATTCAGAATGTGACCTTATCTAGTTACAGGGTATATTTGCAAAGGTAATCAAATTAAAATGAAGTCATTAGTTTGGGGCCTAAATGAATATGACTGTTATTTATATCAAAAGGGGAGATTCAGACTGACAAGTATCATAAAGGGAAGATAATAGGAAGAGACACAGGAACACCCAGCTAAGTACGAGCCAAGAAAGAAGGCTCACATCAGACCTTCTATTCTCACCCTCAGAAGGGAACAAACTTGCTGATACCATCATCAATCCAGAGTTTCAGAGCTGTAAAACAATGAAAATTAGTTCCTTAAGCCACTCTCTTGTGGTACTTTTGACCAAGCCCTAGCAAACTTGGAAATTCTAGAGAAAGCTAGGAAAACAAAATAGAAAGTTGTTTGTCTTTACATCTGGAATCTCTTCAAGATGTTCATACAGTTCAAAAATGCAATAGCTATTTTTTATGGCATGCTTATCAAGTCAATTTATTCTATTTTATTCCTGAGCAAACAGTTGAGAAGTCAGACAAAAATTGTCTTTCTTTATTTTTTAAATGTAAAAATGACAGCATAGTGGCTACATCTGGGAGACAAAATTACTCTCTCAGAACAGTAATCATACTCAGCAAAAGAGTGACACTCCTCAACATTTTTCCCTGTTCAAATAATGTTCTCTTTCAAATAATGGCTATACATTATGTCATTATGAAGAGATAGTCAAAATGTATACAGGCAATCTAAAATTTAGTCCAAGGTGAAAACTTAAGAACTGACCAGCATTTTTCTTTGATATAGTCTGATAAAACTTTCAAAAATAATTGCTTTTATGATCAAAGACAAAACTTAAAATAATAATTTTGATAAATCAATACAGTTGGACAAGTACTTTTTCTATGATGAATACGGTTTGGGTATTTCAAGAGTTTTATCTTTATGCTTCTATAAAATTTTACTGAATAGTAAGGTCCAATGTGGTATTCAAATAGAAACAGACTTCACAGAGTCTAAATATTTAATATATGACTAGGCATGGTGGCTCAGGCCTCTAATCCTAGCACCCTGGGAGGCCAAGGTGGGTGGATTGCTTGAGTTCAGAGGTTCAAAACCAATCTGAACAAGAACAAAATCCTGTATCTACTACAAATAGAAAAAAAAAAAAAGTCTGGGTGTAGTGGTGGCACTTGTAGTCCTAGCTACTCAGGAAGCAGAGGCATGAGAATTGTTTAAGTCCAAGAGTTTGAAGTTACTGTGAGCTTTGATGCCACAGCACTCTACCCAAGGTAACGGAAGGAGACTCCATCTCAGTAAAGAGATGAATAAATGAATAAGCATTTAATATATGATTGTGGACCCCTACTATTATTTCAAAATTAAAAAAAAACACATGTAACACGGGTATATGGGAACCCTAACGATTTCCTAATTGTCCCACTAGAATTAGAGCACTTAAACTGCCTTAAAAATTAAACACCAAACATTGTTGTAGTGTTGTTTGGCTATCCCTTCATTGTTTGCAAACTGAGCCTGGTATGAGTGGTCTACTTATAATACATACATAGCACTACAACTTATTGCATACAGAGAAAATTCTCAAAATGAAATTACACCAAAGTGATATTATGTCTCACAAAGTCCTACCTTTCAAGAATTGTCATAAATGCCAACATTTAATATATAATTATCTATTTTATCAGACTTTAAAAGGTAAAGAATTTGTACATATTTTAATAACATTTAAAATTAAAATGTGCACATATATTACATTACAATTATTCAAAAATAGGAAAAAATGAAGAATTTGCTCATTTAGCTTTCCATTAAGAAATTCATTTCTCATTGGTATCATTGACTCCAGTCTTACTGATAAGAGCCCCTTTCAGCCTTTTATTTCCTTTTTGATAATTACCCTTGTAGAACAAATTCTTAAGCTATTATTGAATAATGCACTATTCTTTAATATTTGTGAATATTTGATTGAATTATATTTTAAATGATAGTTATAGAAATGTCAAAGTGAAAAGCACTGTGAAAGTCGTCAAGGGCAAACAAGAATGGTAAGGTGAAGGAAGGATCTCAGTAACAAACTAATCTGATGCCAGTCTCTTCATAGACATTCCCTTGGTGTATGTGCTGAAATTCATTGCCATTTGAATACATGGCAAATTCTTACTTATCCAGAATGGAAAGGAAATATTTTTCTCTTTATAAATCCAAGATTTTGATTGTTTTTGATTTATATTGAGAGGCTGACATACTAACTAGTAAATGGCATATAAGTTTCAGAGTCTTTGACTTGGTCAGGCCTCTGTGAATATTAAGGTTTGCTTGAAGTTATAGAATATTCTAGATGAGAAGGGAAATACATTGCAATCAGAAAGCATTTCTAAGCATTCCTGGCCAACTGCAGTGTTTGACATGGTTTTTATTTCTGATTGTAAATAAATATTTTACTTTCACCCCAAAATTTTAATTAGGTAATTATACATTCATATTCCTTAAAAATAAAAAGCATCCCCCAAGCAAGCATGTGAGCTTCAGGCTCCACAGACTGAGTCTACTCTGGGTTGTCTGGTATCTCCATATTGTAAAAAATAATTTGATCGAAAAATCTTTTAATATTCAAAGTACTCAAACTTTCAAACAAAATTGAATTCCTTGTAATTAGTCATTAAATATTTTAAGACTTTACATATCATTTAGTTACCACCATGAATATAAATGTCATAGTAGCAAACTCAACATTTTGAAAAGCTGAAAACATGTTGGTGATCTGTGATGAATTCACACCATCAAAAGCTTAGAAATACATGCCCACATACAGCTATGATCAGCAATGATTCAGCTCTTCACAGATCAGTATAAAATAGAATGGTGAGATTATGTTCATACTAACAGTATAATTAAAGGGAATCTGTATGTTGCAGGGGAGGAAGTAATGTATTGATTTGCAGTCATCAGATTGAGAAATTTGACTTAAAACTGTGCTGTCCTTTTTCATTGAAAGTGACATAATTACATTTTTTAATGAGTATTAAAAACCTAAAAGAAAAATGAACAATAATAAGAATGCACAGTGCTCAAAATCCTTCATTGGGGCCTCATTGGAACACACACAAATTAAGAATGAAATAAAATTTACAATTTTCTTGATATATTCAGTACATAAGCATCCTTAATAAGCAAGAAATCTTCCCCCAAGTTCTGTAGATTTTATAATTAAGAAAGTGTAAATTGCAAGGATAAGCCCATGCTGGGGTATACCTAACATATATTTAGGCAAAGCACCTCAGTCAATTATAATTTCTTTTTTTTTTTGTTTGTTTGTGGTTTCAATACTGAATATGAATAAGCAAGCCGAACACTTGGATATTTTTTAGAAAATGAAACGTTGATGAATCTGTGTGTGCATGTGTATGTGTGCACACGTGCACATGGCGTTTGTGGGCCTTTTTACCGATGCATATACTTAATGACTTATGGAATTTGCGTCTAGCTGACATTTTTTAAAAAGGCAAATTTATGAGCACATTACAGTGTGTTTATTTTTAGTTTTCTTTTGCCAAGACAAATTGCTTTGACTGTGGCAATATAAAGTTAAGTGTTTTTCTGTTTCATAATCCTTCTATTTTATGCTAAGAGTTTTGGCTCAGCAAGAAATTATCTGCAGCAATAAAATGCCAAAAACATGTGATTTATTCATCACTTGGAGATGAATTGCCATCCCATATTTTGGATATAACAGCCATTCTCACTTTCTTTCTTACTGGCAAAGCCTGAATGTGTTCTAATATCTACAATTCAGGCATGTGACTCATGGGTCAATCTTCATTATTACATCAGTTATAGACTTCTTGTTCTACTGGAGGTATCGTGTTTATGGGATGGGCTTGTTATCAACTTCCAGCAATTGTTATGTCTTGATGTGCTGTGATGCAACCACACAAATACCCTGATGTTCAAACCAACCTAGTGTGAGCATGAGACGCTGGGATGCTGAAAAGCATTTCTGAGGGCGTGATGTTGACAAAATGCCTGAGGAATAAACTGAATCATAGAAATATCTTTAACCTTCTTGTGCTCTACTGAGTCATGTGTACAGTTAACTTACACTCTCTCTTCTGTTTGTTTTTGTGGATCCATTCTCTACCCCTCCAGCTTTTAAACAACTAAAAGTATCAAGAGAGAAAGTTATTCAGAATATAATCATAAAAAATACATCTTTTTAAAATCAGAAAAAAGAAATGCATATATATTTGGCTTTATGTCTTTTTTGGACCTGAAAATAACTAAAGAATTATTAAATAAAACTCTGTTATTAAGGCAAAAAAATAGAATTATGTGTTTACAACCTATTTACCTTCTTCCTAGCTCTAAACAAAGGTAGTCCACAGCCAGAGTGACATAATCAAGGCATCTTTCAGAAGAATTGAATAAGGATTCCTAAAGGAAGCTTTATTTTTTCAATTTCGTATATGACAGTTAGACTAATAGTCCCTTAATCACCATAATTCAATATGTTTATCTTTTTAATAAAATTTAGATTCTCTCCCTTGTAGTCATATCTTTAAGAATAAAATCCTCAATATTTATTCCCAAGACTTTTACCATTTGACCTCATTTAACCTAATGAATATACTTACACAGTATTGCATTTGTAGAGTAATAGCCCTAGATGTTGTCCAAAAATAATGTGGGAACTCCCTCTGCACTTCCCAGTCCCTGTGAATCACTTACGTTATGTTTAAGTGCATTTCAGTAATGGGATACTATTTCCTAGTATTAGGCTATATGTAATATTTCACTTTGCAAGAATTATTTATTATTTTTATTAGACCTCAAATTACTTGTAATTCCTAATCAGTCATTACAATTTTGTATTTCGGTATAATAATCTCATATTTCCCTTAAATGATGCCCCTTTCTATGTTAACAGTCAAGTTTATAGTTCTTCTTAATCTTCATTTTCCAGAAAAGCCATCAATACAATTAATACTTAGTATACAAAAAGCCCAATGAATATAAAAAGTACATTTCTCAAGAAATGGTATATCTCCTCTATATTACATGTAATGTCCAGACATTTCTCTCTATTTTGTGTACGAAATGTGAAAATTTATATTTTCTTTGTAAGTCTTCAAATAAAAAAATTACAAGAGATGTAACACCCGAGACACAGCACAGCCAAACTGGCATGGTGGCTCACACCTAAAGTCCCAGCCCCTGAGGAGGTGAGACGGGAGCCCTGTCCGTATCAGGTTCAGCCTATACAACACAGAGAGACCCTATAGAATACACACATATATATGGTACAACCTAGCAGTGCCATGTCTCACACCTGCTTCCACATCAGTCAGGTAACTTTTAATTTTGTTCCTTGCAGATTATTTTTTTTCCCCTTAGGAAATTTACTTACACTCTTTACCAAACTAGAAGCACTTTTTTCCTATATATCCTTAAACACCGAACCCAAGTCAACTTTGCTCTACAAATATTTCCTCTTTCCCTTACATCCAAGAAAATTTCCCTTTTCTGAAGACAAATTATTCTTAAGCTTATGTCGCAAAATTTTGACTATTTGCATTTGGCATTTCTTCCTCTCTTTTCCTTGTCCTCTGCAGGCCCCTACTTTGTGTGTGTGTGTGTGTCTCTGGTTCTGTCTCTCCCCTTAACCTCTACTGCTCTCTGTCTTCATTTATCGGAAGACTTTTTATAAAATGGAGCAAAGTCACGCTGGTTTCCTGCCTGCATTTTGAATGGCACAACCCTGGGTTTCCAGGAAACAATAATATTAGTTACCATAACAATAACTAAAAAGTATTTTCACTTATAGTTTAAAGAGAGCGTGATTCAGAAACAAGGAACATGGGAAAAAATATTTTTCAAGGTCTTAGTCTATTAGTGCTTAAATCCTGACATTTAAAGAATTCAAACAAAAGAGAATTACCTAATGCTTTGTAGCAAAGTGATTAAACTCCAGGGTCTCTACCGAGTGTAAGGTAAGACCCTTCTTCCTGACCTGAATGTAGTGCAATCGATAAACATGATGCCTGGGGACAAAGATCACTAGACTGAAGTTCCCTTTCCCATTTATGCTGTCATTTATGCAAGAAAACCTACTCTCATTTGCTAGATGGGCCCAGTTAACTTTATCTTTAAGTATAGTTGAAGAGCCAATTTTCCTAACCATGGGGAAAAATCAATTTATATTCATAGAACAGGATCAGCCAATAAAGTATTTTCCGTATGGTAGATGTTATAAGTTAAGTACCGCATTACGTGTACTTCATTAAGTGCCACCACCTTAAATGTCATTTAGGTAAGTAGTGATATTGGAAATCTCTCAAGATGTAAAATAGCTGGATGTGGCTCATAAACGGAGCCTGGTAAATGCTAAGATTTTTGCTGAGTCTACAAAAATGCAGACGAATCTAATCTAATGTTAAAGAAAAGATGCTCTTGATCTTGGTTTTAGGGGTAGTTCTACTAAATACAGTGATAAGTCAAAGACCATGTGAGAGCATCCTTTGGTTATTTTTGCAGTTTGCTGCTTTGTTTGTAAAATGCCTACTTAACGCTGTTTTTAGAATTTCAGTCTATAAGGCTCCAATGAGTTTTATCTTGCTGGAAGAATGAGATAGAGAACATGTGAGGTTAATGATTATCTAAATACTTACATGTCACTTAGAGGCAGCATGTTATGAATATGTTATATGTATTTCAGTTAATTTTGATAACAGACAATAGCTTGAAAAGGTAGATTTTTTTCTTTTCCACACCATGTAGCTTATAAGCAATCTGTTCCTGATTAGTACAGGGCTAGGCCAAAAAGAGAAAATCATCGCCTTATAGAAAGAATACACACTCCTGAGCCTTAGAGTTGAAGCAAATGAGTCGGTAATAGTCATATAACCTGCAGGAGAAGGACAATTTAAACTGGAACTAAAGGAGAAATAAAACTCACTGTTGAGTTTTAATTGGCAAAAGAAACTCCTGAGAATTAAAAGGGAAGAACTGACAGAAACAAGTATTCACTTTAGGTCACAGTAGTTGAATAGTAATTGAAATACAACAAGGGGGTGGCGCCTGTGGCTCAGTGGGTAGGGCGCCGGCCCCATATACTGCGGGTGGTGGGTTTGAACCCGGCCCCGGACAAACTGTAGAGGAAAAATGGCTGGCCATTGTGACAGGCACTTGTAGTCTCAGCTACTTAGGAGGCTGAGGCAAGACAATTGCCTAGGCCCAGGAGTTGGAGGTTGCTGTGAGCTGTGTGATGCCATGGCACTCTACAGAGGGTAGAGTGAGATTCTGTCTCTACAGAAAAAAAAAAGAAAGAAAGAAAGAAAGAAATATAACATGGGCCAGTCTTCCAGGTTCTAGAGAGATTAATGAAGGACTTTGTGGGTAGAAGGTGAGGGCCAGCTCTAGAATCTGGAGACAAAGACAAGAAGACTGTGTCTAGAAAGACTGTAAGTACAACGTATAGTGAGTGCCCTACATACAAGTGATGGCTTATCATTGAAACTTGTGTAACCTGAGGAGTATGTGCCTTCTATCAATTGCTTTCTGAAATTTGGTTTCTATATTTTCTGCCACCATCATGTCTGTTGATGCCCCAGAAACTGACTGAAACCCATCTGGATTACAATAACTAGACATAGTACATTTTGAATGACCCAATCATTTAAATTTTTAATTTACTCAAAATTAAATGCATATATATCTGCTATCCAAAAAGGTAAATGCAGTGTAGAAAGGAAGATCTTGATGTTAACCCTGAGTTGATGGGCACCATGACAAATCCTTCCATCAAATAACACATTTCTCCAACGTAATTGCATTTGTAATATTCCCCTTACAATGTGGGTTATTTTCTAATCATTTAAAATATTATCTTTAATATATAAAATGAAAAAACTATTAAAAAAGAAAATATGTGCCCTTTTAATCAAAATTAACTTTGAGATTTTCTAAGAAAATTAGCCACTTCTCCAGACCTTTTTCCGTAGAGGTTGTACTAGTTTGCAGTCCCACCAGCAGTGCGAAAGTGTTCCCTTCTCTCCACATCCACTCCAGCATCTGTAGCTTTGGGATCTGGGATATGCACACTAGGTTAGGTGACATCTCAGAGTGGTTTGGATTTGTATTCCTCTGACGATTAGGGATGGTGAGCATTTTTGTAATGTGTTTTTTGGCCATTCCTCTGTCTTCTTCAGAGAAGTTTCTGTTCAAGTGTCTTGCTTAGGGTCGTTTGCTCTTTCCTTGTTGATTAATTTAAGTTTTCTCTACATTGTGGTTATCAGTCCATTGTCAGATTCATAGCATGCAAATATCTTCTTCCATTCCAAAGGCTGTCTATTTGCTTTAGTTGTTGTACCCTTAGCTGTGAAGAGGCTTTTCAGCTTGATCGTGTCCCATTTATTTATTTTTGGTGTTGCTGCAATTGCCAAGGAGGTCTTCATAAATTCTTTCCCCAGGATGATTTTGATGAGAGTTTTTCCCTTACTTTTTTCTATGATTTTTATTGTTTCGTGTCTTAAGTTTAAATCTATTATCCAGCAAGAGTCAATTTTTTGTCAGTGGTGAAATGTGTGGGTCTAACTTCATATGTGGTTAACCAGTTCTCCCATTACCTTTTAGTGAATAAAGATTCTTTTCCCTAGTGCATGCTTTTGTTTAATTTGCCAAAGATTAGATGGTGTTACACAGCTGAGTTCATGTCTAGGGGCTCTATCTATTCCATAGGTCTATATTTCTATTTTTGTGCCTGAACCATGCTGTATATACCACTGTAGACTGTAATATAACCTGAAGTCTGGTAACGTGATGCCTGCAGAATTGTTTTTATTTCCAAAAGTAGCAACAGCTATTCAGGGGTATTTTTGGTTTCATATGAAACTAAGTATTATTTTTTCAATTTTTTTCAAAGTATGGTGCTGGTGCTTTGATTGGGATGCACTAAATCTGTAGATCACTTGGGTAGTATGGATGTTTTAACAATGTTAGTTCTTCCCAGCCACAAGCATGGTATGTTCTTCCATTTGTTAACATTTTGTTGCTATTTCTTTTTTCACGGTTTCGCAGTTCTCTTTATAGAGATTGTTCACATCTTTTGTTAGCCATATTCCCAGATACTTCATTTTCTTTGAAACTACTATAAAGGGTATTGTATCTTTGATTTAATTCTTAGCATGCTTATTGATGACATATGTAAAGGCTACTGATTTGTGGACATTGAATTTGTATTCTGAGATGTTACTGTATTTCTTGATCACTTTTATAAGTTATTAGAGTCTCAAGGTTTTCCAAGTATAAGATCATATCACTTGTGAAGATTGAGAGTTCAACCTCCTCTGTCCTCATCTGAATACCCTTGATCTTCTCTTGCCTGATTGCATTAGCTAGGACTCTGGCACCAACTTGAATAGCGGTAATGATAGTGGGTATCCTTGTCCAGTTCAGTTCTAAGTGGAAATATGTTCAGTTTTACTCCGTTCAATATGATATTGGCTGTATGTTTGTTGTAGATGGCCTCTGTCAGTTTAAGAAATGTCCCATCTATGACCATTATTACCTTAGGTGTTCTTGTCAGAAAAGGATTTTGAATTTTGTCTAATGCTTTAAAAGTAGGCCTCTCATTTGGTCTGCAATCCCATTAGCAGTATCTACCTAGAAGAAAAAAAAGTAATTTTACCACAAGGACATTTGCACTAGAATGTTTATTGCAGCTCAATTCACAATCACAAAGATGTGGAAGCAACTAAACTGCCTATCAGCTCATGAATAGATTAACAAACTGAGGTATTTGCCTACCATGGGGTACTTTTCAGCTGTATAAAAGAATGGAGACTTTCCATCTTCTTATTTGCATGGATAGAGATGAAACTCATTCTATGTGTATATGACTTAATAAAAAATAAAATTCTTTGTTTCCAGTCAAGGCCCTCCATGAATGCAACCTGCCTGCCAATGCCTACATGACAAGGTCTCCTACCGCTTTTCTTCCTCTATGTGCTCTTTCTGTCACTGATGTATGAACCTTCTTTCCTTTCCTTGAATAAATTAAACTTGATCTTGGCCCATTTTACAGCAGATTCTTGCACATTCTTTTTCTTCACCTGGAAGGTTATCCCCATAGAGGTCGGTATAGCTCCACCCCTCACATTTTTTCAGATACGTTCTTAAAAGTGTTGTGGCCGAAAGGGATTACCAATCCCTCTGACGCTCTTAATCTTCTCTTAAAGGTTTTGTGTTTTTCATGTAACATTTGCCATCAACTAACAGGTTATATACTTTTGAATTTGTCTATTTTGTGTGCCTTTCCATTGGAACTTTGTGTTTTCTATTGTATTATACACTTCTTGAAGGTGCCTGGCTCATTGCAGCTGCTTGATAAACTGGTTTTAGTAATACTATTTCTGGACTAACTTATATCTGCCTCCATTTATACCATCTATTCCCAGAAAAATTCACAGACCCTGCTTGTTCTCATTTTAACAAGCCTTGCACTTCCTTGCAATTATATCTTTGTCATATTTTACTCTATTTATGGCAGTCTTCCCCAGGCATCACATCTAATTGGAAATACTTTAATTCTTCAGGTCCCATTTCTTGATGAAAATTTTTCTGATTCGTTTCACCATTGTCACCATATAGTCTCATAATTTTCAATAAGCATAAATCCCATCGTGACAGATCATATTACTCATTATTTCACAGTTATTTCTGACCTTTCTACATGCCATTTAGGAGATTATAAATTTCTTGGTAACAATGCCAAGTATTAAATTTGGTTATAATTCTTGGAGCTTCTAAGACAAATGATAGTACTAAAATGAATCTAAAATGTTTGGGCATAAGTTAGAAAGAATGTAGCTCTTCAATTTGAAATATTATTTCTAAGCACTACCAGAATATATTAAATTGATATTTCAAAGTTAATCTGAAGATTCTTTAAAAATTACTCTTCAATGGATTATCAATTACATATTAATATACACTAAATTTGAAAAAAATTATACAAAAATACATGTACGCACTCACAAATTCATAATCTATGTGATGGACAGAAGAATGCCTTATATACTCCAAACATGTCCAATGTGTAATCCCTGGAAATTTTGAATACGTTACATTACATGGCAAAAAGGATTTGGGATATGGATGTTAAAATAGGGGGATCAGTAGGATACATCCAAAGTAATCATATGAAGTCCTAAAAGCAGAAAATTTCTCTGGCTAGTCATAGGAGATGCAAGGCCAAAGGAGAGGTCAGAAAAATTAAAAGCATGAGAGGAACTCAAGCTTCCATTTCTGGCATTGAAGGTAAAAATAGCATGAACCAAAGAGATAAGAGGCTTTTACAAGTGCAAAGTTACCCTGCTCTGACAACCACCAAATGTCCGACAATTCCATGAAACTGGAATCTGGCCACCACTCGAGTGTGTTTGGAAACATATTGACATTCAGAGTCTCCAGAAAGAAATGCAACCTTGCTGACACTTTGATTTCAGCCTTGAGGACTCTGAGCAGTACTCATCTGGGCTATACTGTGTTGAGACTTCTAACCAACAGTAACAGAGACAATAAGTTGTATTCTATTAAGTTGATAATATTATGATAATTTGTTATTGCAGAAATAAAAAAGTAGTACTTCAATGAACCTTACACTTTTTTCAATTATTTTTTAATTTTCAAACATTAAGGGAATACAAATGATTTTCCTACATGGACACATTGTATAACATGGAATCAAGGGCTTTTAGTGTGCTGGTCACCATCATAGCATTTATTGTACCTGATACATAAGTTTTTATAGCACATGTCCCTTCTAATCTTCCTCCTCCTTGGTTTCCAACATCTTTGGCGTCTCTTTATTCTTCTGTGTATTCATCATTCAGCTCCCACTTATTAGTGAGTACATGTGATTTAAGTATTTCAGAGATACTTAACTTAGGATAACGGTCCCCAGTTCCATCTCATTTGTTTCAAAAGACACTATTTAATTTCTTTTTATAGCCGAGTAGTACTCCATTGTAAATATACAGGTACCCATAAAGTTCATGTGCAACTTAAAATAGTGTACAATTTTAAATTGCATACAAACTTTAAGGCCACCTGTCTATACCACATTTTTTTAATTCACTGATGAATTGTTGGGCATTTGGATTGATTCCTTACCTTTGCGATTGTGAATAATGCTGCAATAAACAGTCAAATGCAGGTGTCTTTTTGATTAAATGACTTCTTTTCCTTTGACTAAGTACACAGTAGTAGGATTACTGGATCAAATGGTTTACATAGAGGTTGTACTAATTTGCAGTCCCACTGACACTGTGTTAGTATTCCTTTTTCTCTGTATTCATGTGGCAGCTATTGTTTTCTGACTTTTAAAAATGGCCATTCTAGGCTGTGTGTGGTGGCTTATCCCTGTAGTCCTAGCACTCTGGGAGGCTGATGTGGGTGTTGTTTATGTTCAGGAATTGGAGACCAGCTTGAGCAAGAGGTATACCCAGTCTAAAAATAGCCAGGTGTTATACCAGCTGAGCATGTATAGTCCCAGCTCCTTGGGAGGCTGAGGAAAGAGGATTGGTCAAGCCCAAGAGTTTGAGGTTGCTGTGAGCTTCGACACCATGGCACTCTCCGAAAGGGAACAAAGTGAGACTCTGTCTCAAAGAAAAAAAAAAGAAAAAGATAAAGGCCATTCTGACAGGAATAAGGTAGTACCTTATGGTGGTTTTAATTTATATTTCTCTGATGATTAGTAATAATGGGTGTTTTTAAAATTTATTTTGGCATTTGTCTATCTTATTTTGAATAACTTCTTTCCGGGTCTTTTACCTATTTTTGATGATTTTTTTTTCTGATTAGAGTACTCTGTCCATTCTGGATATTAGCTTTTTGTCTAATTTGTTTTTATCTTCTCCCATCCTACTTCCCAGTAAGTAGATTGTCTACTTACTCTGTTGGATACATCCTTAGCTGTGTAGAAGCTTTTTAATTTACTGAAGCTGATGGACTTTACATTCTAGTAGAAGAGATGAAAAATATAATGTACTAGAAAGAAAAGCAAATAAGTAAAACATATAAAACCTAGATATGAGTGAGAGCTATGAAGAAAAAGAAAGTAGGAAAAAGGCTTAGGGAGTAATGAATATGGCAAGATGTCAACTTTAAACCAAATGTCAAGAAAACACCCATGTACAGAGTATAATTAGAGCAAAGAATAGGGACAGAGTTTAGAAGAAAACCCATATGGACATCTGGACATCTTTAGAATAGAATTCCCAGAGAAGTTGCAGGCAGTGGAAAGCCCTGGTACCGCGTGGTGCTGGTATGTACTAGGCAATGCAATTCATATCACAAATTGAATCCATTTAAAGTGCACAATTCACAACAAAACTTTTGAGACAGACCATGTTATGATCTATTATTTAATTTCAAGAAACACAGGTGACAGCATCCTTTCTGACTCACCCATGAGAGTTTCAACTTGCTGGGCTTATCAGTGTTGCCTGGAAGGCTTCATTTGTTTCTGCCTATGTAGATTTTATATTGTTGATTTTTGTGTATCACAGAATTTTCATAATGAGCCACATATACACAGAGTTGTAAAGTTATCAATACTATTTAATTTTAGCACATTTTTTGTCTTGCCAGAAAAGACAAGTAGTCATTAGTGGTTAATTCTGATTCTCCATCCAGCCATACACAATGGCTAGTTCGGCTTTTGTCTCTTTAGATTTGCCTAGTGCTTTCAGCCCTGTTGTAATACCAATCATTACTTCACTCCTTTTCACTTTCAAGTAACATTCCATTGTACTGATATACCACAGTTTGTGTGCCCATTCATCATTTGATGGACATTGGGATTATTCTCACTTTTTGTCTCTTATGTATAATGCTGGATGTAGTTTTACAGCAAGTCACATAAAATTCTATCACACAGATTAAAATAACTATTACCACTACTAGAATACAGAACTGTTTTATCCTAGCAAAGAAAGTCCTTCATTTTACTCCTTAATAATCACACACTTTCCTGCTCTCACCCTGGAACCAACGGGTCTGTTCTCCATCAGTATAATTTGTCACGTTGAGAATGTTATCAAATGGGATCATACAGTCTGTAATTCCTGTGATTGCCTTTTTTTCATTCAGAATAATGCTCTTACAATCTATACAAGTTTTTGCATGCATTTATACTTTGTTTGTATTTATTGCTGAGAAACCTTCCATGGCATAAATGTGCCATGGCATAAATGTATCACAGTTTATTTATTTCTCCATTGAAGGGCATTTAGATTGTTTCTAGTTTGGGGCTATGATAAATAGAGCTGTCATGGACATTGTTTTACTGAAGTTTGTGTAAACATTAGTTTTCATTTCTCTGGGATAAATGCCCACGAGTTAATGTCTGGGTCACGTGATGGTTGCACATTTAGTTTCTAAAGAAACTGCAGAACTATTTCCTACATCTCTGTCATTTCACATTGTTAAATGACAGAACTATAGAAAAAGACAACGTGGTTGTAACACATTTTTTATAAATTATTTATAGGCTATGAAAACCTCTAGGTATGTGGAGAAAATAATATGAGAAGTATTACTGAACATCAAATAAAATGTTTTAAAATTTCTTTTATGTCAACTTCAATCCAAACCATTAGTCTTGGTGCTGTGATGTGTCTTTATTCTATAATAAATTCAAACTCTGTAGAATTAATCTAGGACAAACCAACAAATAACAAATAATAAGTTTGTATAAAATATAAGCTCACTGATAAGCCACAACAGACACAGGACATTTCAAATAGGTAAATGTGGTCTAAGGTACAAACATATCAAATTACTAGCTAGGCGTCAAAAGGAACATAAGAACATGACTAGAATAAAATAGCTCATGTCAGGTATTATTTTTCTTTGTCTAAATATAATGTGTTCGTCTCGATTTTTGTTTGCCTTGCAATATTTTTTTCTACCAAGACAAGTACAAAATTGCACTTAATATATACACAATATTACCATACAGTTTGCCATTCCTACTGTCCTGTATAACTCTGGCATCTGTAAATGCAGTAAATTTGATGTGGGCTTTTTAAAGTACACTTGTTTTTGTTCAGACTAAACATAGCAGAGAAGCAGAGAAATGTTCAAACCACTTTCTTACAGGAAATAATCAATTAAGGATTAATAGTTGTGTCTTAACTATTTCTGCTTCTGTCATTATGGAATATGCCAACATTGCTAAAAAACAATTTATGTTAAGTAAGAAGATACATTTATGCACAAAGAATTTCATGAGTAACTGAAATACATGCCATGTAACAATATCACATGGTAGCTAAAAAATGGTCTACGCCACAAATAGTGCCGGGAAAACTGGATATAGTCATGCAAAAGAATGAAGTCAATCCTTATTTTATTCCATAAAGAAAGAGGAACTCCAAATGGATCATGGGCATAAATGTAAGAGATAAAACAGCAAAACTCTTAGAAGAAAATATAGGAATAATGCTTTGTGATCAGCAATTAAGCCATAATTTCTTACATATGATACCAAAAGTACAATTGACAACAACAACAAAAAGACTCAATCAAAATTGTATCTTTTATGTTGTAAAGAAATCAGCAAGAAAGTGACAAGACAACTCACAGAATGTACCAGCAAATCATAGCTCTGATAAGGGACTTATATCCACAATATATAAGAAATATGCAACGCACAATTCAAAAATAAAAAAAGCAATAGAACTCAGCTGATGAATGTGCAAAGGATTTTAATAAGCAATAGAACTTGAATATATGTGGAAATATGTGTCCACACAAGAATCATTCATGAATGTTTATAGCTGCCCTATTCATAATAACTGGGTAGACATAATGTAGCATACCCAGGCAATGGGAAATTATTGAGCAATAAAAATCAATGAAATGCATTCTGAAGCTTGAAAGAACTTTGAATCTGAAGTTAAGTAAAAGAAGCCAGTCACAAAATTCACATATTGCAGAATGTAAATTCATAGCATCAGAAGATATATTAGTAGTTACCAGGGGCCGGGTGAAGAGAAGGTGAATTTGGTAGTGATGGCTAGAGTACTGGGTTTCATTTTTTAGGATGATGAAAATATTCTAAAATGAGATATCAGTGATTATTGAACAATTCTGTGAATATACTAAGTAACATCAGGATGTATACTTTTAAAGGGAGTTTATAGTGTTTAAGTTACTTTTCAGTGAAGTTGTTACTAAAACTATTATCTAGGCCAGAGGTCAGCAAACTTTTTAAGTAAATGGGCAGATAGTAAATATTTTAGGCTTTGTGGGCTACACACAGCCTTTCTTACATGATTTTCTCATCTATTTTATTTTTATACCGTCTTGAATCAATGTAAAAACCAAAAACCATTCTTGGCTTGTAGCTAGTTCTATGAAGTACTTCAGATTTGTTTATAAAATATTAAATACTGCATTTTCAATTGTATATTTGCAATATCCATTAGAAAATTAGAATATCTGGGCTTGATTGCAGGAAGAAATACACTTAACCTTCTGCCAGGGTTCCTACACCGTTGTTCTCCTAAGGGCATTTCATTTTTAAATAGTTCTTAATGTCCAAGTCATTTTGTGATTTATTTTATCATTTTATTAGCAATTTTCTATCCTCATCTGCCATTAGCAATTATGAATGCTATTTTTTTTTTTTTGCAGTTTTTTTGGCTGGGGCTGGGTTTGAACTCACCACTTCCAGCATATGGGGCTGGCATCCTACTCCCTGAGCCACAGGCGCCACCTATGGATGCTATTATATTGAGTCCAAAGTTGTCAATTTAGTATTCTTGTTCTTTAGCAAGAACAGGTCAATAAAAAAGCACATTTCGCAAAAATGAACATATGAATATTAAGGCTATAAAACCAGATCCAGTTCATTTATGTCTGAGCAGGAATATATGAATTTAAGAGGAAACTAAATATTTTCTGCATTTTGAATAAAGACATAATAATCTTCATCAATAAAATAGTATAGGGCTCCAATCTTGGTATATCATCCTATTAAAATATGATTATTAAAATTCTTTTGGGACAATTCTTTATAGAGTGTTGCTGCTTGGATAATTCATATTTTAGATAAAAATAATGGAGAAACCATATGTGAATTTGAGACAACGCAAACCACAAGATAAACTATGGAGATTGCTAGATAATTTGAACAAATGGGCAAGCCTTAGGATTTTTACAGGTCAAATTAACATCTCCAGACTGACTCTAAATTAATAAGATGCATAATGAAAACTTTATTTTAAGGCATGGAAAACAAAGAGAAATGTACCTATCTTCATATTGTATTGACTTTCTCCCAGTTTTAGAATAAAAGCAACAGTTATTTTTTATATTTGTTAATAAAAATAATAACTATTTCAAACCAAGTGTTTTGCCATACATAGTTCCCTAGTGCTTTCCTGAAAAAATAATATAATTAACCTAAAGCTGCTTTGAAAGTTACACCAAAAATATAGAAAGAATGTAGAAATAGAATCCCTAATGACACATGGTTTGGAATTGCTAATCCACAAAGAGTACAGAAATAGGAAATGGGTATCATCAAATCTTGGGACAGTTAGAATAAAGCCTCCCTTTCTGCAGTTAAGGTTATTGAAGATGTAAAAATTTTTGTAACTGGTTGTCATTATTTAGTTAAACTAAGAATTACATGGTATAATGGAGTTTCTAATGTGAAATCTCTTCTCTGTTTACTAGGATTCGAAGTCAAATACTGGCTCATCAAGAGCTGGAATCAGAACACAAAGAGGATGCAAAATATATATCCTTTTTCTTTAAGAAAAGAAAAAACTATATTAAAATTATAATACTCAAGGCATATTTTATTTCTACAGCAACAAAATATGCTCAATGTGACTTGTATTCACTTGTGTTCTAGGTATATATTGAGTATCATAATTTTAATACAATTTTTTTTCCTTCCTTGAAATGTTCAGACATGTTTTTTGTCACACTCTATATTCATAGGGACCATATCTAACTTATTCTTTATTTCCACAGGATGTAGCACAAAATTTGCTTCAGAAAAAGGATTTAATTTTTGCTTTTGAGCCAGAGTCCTGCTCTGTCACCTTGGGTAGAGGGCAGTGGCATGATGTAAATGGTTTTTGACAATATGGCAGATATGCATGGGCTGCTGGCTTCTCTTCCGTAAGCTAACTCTGAAGAATCAAATACGGACTAAGACTTGAGAAAATAGTTAAAGTTCTTATGACTTTATATTACCATTTAACACAAACAACATCTTGCTAATGGCTTGGTGGGTCACAAGGGCTCTGCAGAGTAGTAGTTGATAGTGGTAATATGACTTTGAGAAAAGTGACTAGACATGGACATGGACTGTCTGTAAGACATAAATAAAATTAATAAACAACAAAATAAAAGTAATCATAACTTAAAACATTCACAGACATAGAGAGGATTTGAAAAATGAATGTAGTTGTAAAGGTGAACCAATGGGAAATACCCAGTGTAGACAGACAGTGAGTTAAATTAAAAATACAATGGTTGAGATAAACAACAAAATGATTCCAGCTAGAGCAATTTCTCTAACCATGTCTTTATTGATCAATTAATTTAATTAATTACATAATAGTAGATGAGTAAAATTAAACAAATTATGAGATAATTTAGGACTAGAACTAATTGTGATGGTCTCAATATTTGGGATAAGTGCTCTTATTTAAAAAGTCTGAAAGAAACCTCTCAGCCCTTCCTCTTTGCAGGTTGTGGTGAAAAGACAGCCATTTATGAACAAGAAAGAGGGCACTCAGCCTCACCCAATCTGTCTGTTCCTTGATCATAGACTTTCCAGGCTCAGAATTGTAAGAAGCAAATTTCTGCCGTTTATAATCCACTCAAGTTATAACACTTTGATAAGGAAGCATGACTGTACTAAGTACTAACCTATAGTTATGAAACCCAGAAATTTGTTTGCTTATAGGGTGTAAGAAGTGACTGGTAAGGACACAAGGGGATTTTCAAGTGGCAGAAGTGACTTTTTGCTTATGGTTGTTAAATATATAAGTGCATATATGTACTTCTGTTTATTTAATTATAAATTATTTCAGATGGAAGATCAAACTGAAGAAATAAGAGCTGTATGTTGACTCCATGTATACTTTAACTCAATACAATGCAAATGATGCAAACTCAAGCAATTTTATATAAGAATAAAGAGGTTATTAGAGAATATAAAGAACAAAATAAAGACATTATACTATAATTTTCAAGAGAAAGATAAGTAAAAAATATGAAGGTGAGTTCATAAAGAAGATTGTGAGAGAATGTAACAAGTCTACTTGGACTTAGACAAGGAAGAGTGAGAGAATGAGATGGGCAATATGAGAAGAAAACAGAGGGGCAAACAAAAAACTTCCTTTTGAAAGACTCAACAGTACTTATAAATCCCAATCACAATAGCCAAAAGGAACTTTAGTAAAATTTTAGAAAACCTAAAACCTATAGTACGTTTTAAAGAGAATTAAAAGGAACACACACAGACGTTAAAGAGAACTCAAGTTTACCTGTAGTGAGAAGTTATACTTAAATCTCAAAATCAAAACCCCCATCAATGAAAAATTATATGATACAAGTTCATAAATTTCTAGCTAGAATTCTGTACCTAATACAAACATATCTTAAGAATATTACTTAGAGTTTTTTTAACAATGAAAATAAGTTTTCTGTAAGCAAAATCCCACGAAACACAAAGGATGGCAAAAATATCTATACACATTTTAAGAAGGGAAGAAAAACTGTATTAAAATTGTAATAATATATACCAATAACAAAAGAGGAACACAAGTCACATTTGAGCATCTCTTGTTGCAGAAATCAAATGTGACTTGAGGGTTACAGTGTTAACATATAATTTTCTTTCTTACAATACAAATTTTTGGTACCGTCTGTATAAATGAATAAATTAAATATAATGAAATTTTTAAAAAAGAAAATTATGTCAAATGGAAGTTAAAATTGAAGAAGAAAGGCAAGGAAAATTGTACAGAAAAATATAAATAATCACATCGTAAGTGGTAATAATGATGTTTTTAAAATCTGGGAACACTTTACTTTTTTTTTTAATTAAGTCAAATACACATAGATCACAAATACATTCATGCATATGTGGGGTACAATGTGCTGATTTTGATTGTTTTTTAATACAATCTGACATGGTTACATTAAAATAATCAACATAGCTTTCACCTCATTTACTTGATTGTTGTGCCAAAACATCTATAATGATCTTGAAGTTAAAAATGTTCTAAAAGATATAGCAAAATGTATATGTATTAACACGAGTAAGTGGGTTTAGAAACTTTTACTGCTTGGGGGTTAATTGGAAGATGAAGAGGATCCATTGGAAGGTGAACAGATCCATTGATACTCATCCACAAATATCAAAATTAGAAAACTATGATAACATAGTTTTAACAAAATTGTAATCAAACCATTTAGTGTGCAATCCTTAGGTGAAATGATGTGAAGCTAATAATTACTTTTTATCCATCTCCTTTAGTTGGGGTAGTATAGCTTTCATTACATATTAATGGATTTTGGAGTTTTATACTTTACTCAAGAGAGGCTGGAACTTGTTCAGCATACGTTTTTCTCTTATAAAATTGGGTGTATTTTCGAATTCTAGGCTTGGGTGTTAGATTGGCTTCACCACAAGTAGACAAAATGTTCTAGGGAAAAGAAAAGCCATTAAAGCTTTCAGTAATCAAAATGCCAAGATTTACGGTGTATAAACCACAAGCCTCTACCCTACCACAGAATATTGTCTGAATTTTGAGAGTGCTGAGGTGTTCAGAGATCTAAGGTAGGAGCATTACCACTGGTATTGTTACTGTACTCAAGGAACAAAGCACTGGTCTTCATGTACAGGGATGTGCCAGATATTTATTCTAGTTTGGAAGAAGAGATGGGAGATAGAGAGCAGGAAGATGTCTAAAATAACAATGGACGGAATGTTCTACAGTCTTACAGGAATGATGGTGCACAAACTGGATAAGTCCTTAATCAAAAGCCCAGGAGCCCATGCTCCAGGAACAGGAACACAGCAGAGTAGTCCAAGTATTCCTCAAACCTCAGTCCATCCCTGACTCAGGTATATTTATTTTTGGAGTACAATGACCATACTCTGACTTTGTCTGCATAACAGAGGAACTAGAGAGTCTATTCTAGGGAAAGAAAACAACATCTGGAGTCTCTAAAGTTAATTTATAAATGGCATATGATTTAGAATACCATAAAATTACTCAACATTGGAATAAACCAAAGTGTGACAGATCATTTAGGGAAAAATAAGACTAGCAGATGGGGAAACTGTCAAGAATTTGGAGTTATCTGGCAAAAATGGCCAAAACTGTGCTTAATAACATGAAAACATTGAGATAATGACTAACGGCTAAAATAAATAAAAGAAGATTTTAACAGAAATATGGCAGCTTTAACATAATCATAACTGTATCCTATAATAGAAAGATAAAATATCTGAAGTTAGCCAATGTACAAAATTAATGTTCTTATATGTTCATAGGAATACGAAATTAGCAAAGTCAAAAATAAAAATAAATCCGTGTTGAAGAAGCTAAAGAATAAATGAACATGGGGTATTGACTCGGGTCCAGATAGAAATGAGGGAGAACTCAATGAGGTAGCAAATGAGAAAAACAAGTGATAGATACAAGGTCAGTACCCCACTGAAGGGTAAGTACCAGTAAAATAACACTTAAAAATTCCGGAAAAAATCATAAAAATAAAAGAAATAAGTTACCCTCGCATGATAACGGGGTTGATGGTTGATTTCAAGAGAAACAATGGAAAGACAAGAGATAATAGAAAATATTTCTGAACATCAGCAGTTAAAAAATGGTACACTTAATGTTGCTGCAGGCATTTTAAACATTAAGATTCTTTAAATGTTATGCCAGTACATGTCCAAAGTCCTTCATGAGACTAATCAAAAACAAAGACAGCACTGGAGACCTCCTTATATGCTTTTAAACAAGTGTTTTGATTTATATTCAAGGACTATCTTTATTTTAAACACAGTTGTCAACATACATAACCCTTATGTGCCCATAATCATTTAAAATAAAAAAGAAAGTGGACACAAAAATAGAACTAGTAAAAATAATTTTAAACAAACCCCAAAGCTAAAAAATATAAAAATAAAAATGTAATAAACTTACTTATCATTAAGATACTTAATATGCATCACTATATGAAAGAGATAGAAAAAATTTAAAAGACTCACTACAATTTGAGGGAAAATATATCATGCTAATATAATGCAACTAGCAGAAAGGTAACTCATGATTTTGATAGAAAGGATGGAAAGCCATAGGGGGAACATAAGCTACAGACTGGAACACACATCAGACAGAACAGGGTGCAAAATGCTTTGTGCATACAAAAGGTTGCCCGAATGTGATGGTCATCAAAGCACTGATAATTAAACCACATGTATTAGATCATCAGAAAAAAACTCAAAAGCTAAAAAAATGAAAATGGACAAAAGTCTAGGTTTGGTAATGTTTAAATTTTTAGAATTTCCGTCTACTGAGAGTGGAAGTATGATCTGGCACTATTGTGCCAAATTTTGAACTAACAAATCCCTATCTCCTCACCCAGCAATCAACCCGTAAATACTACGGTGAGAGTTCATTAAATATGCTCATAGACATGCATGGCTTATAAAAACATGTAACCAAAAACAGTTTCTGTGTTGTAAAATAGAAAATATTAAAATAAAAGTTATACATGAATTGTATATTTTCTTACCATCCACATTTTGAACAGGTGCTTGAATGAATGGGAAAAGAAAGGTTTGCACCTGTCTGGGAGGGGAAAGCATGGAAAGCAGAAGGAAAAACTACAGCAAAGAAACAGACGAACAATGGTTCTTAGCTATTAGAAGACTTAGGAAATGGCAAGAGCATCACAGTAAAGTGAGAGCAGCAGAAAACGTCAAAGAGCTAGTGGGGAAGAGGAAGTTTGCATAAAATCTGCCTGGCTTTATTCTGAGTAGAGAATCCACTGTACAGCTTAAGAAAGAACGTGGCATTACCTAAGTTTTTATGAGATTATTTAAAAACAAAATTATACTGGGAAAAGAATGTAAATGTGTTTCTAAGGGAAATGTTTCTGCAACAATTGCAATAATCTTGCTGATGAAAACAGGGGTTTAGAATAGCACAGTAGGTTACAACAAGGAAGTTGTAAATAAGACCAAATTACATAATGTTATTTTAAATGAATATGCAATATGAAGAGGTTGCATGATTCAGTATAATTGGTACCATTATGATGATTCTATTTTCTGAAACTAACTCTTGAAATGTCAAGTACATACCACATAGGTGTTTCCTGCACACATATTAATCTGCTATGTGTTTTCTCAGTTAGGAGAATCTCAACCAAGCAGAGAATTAGGTGCCCTTTCTTACATGTGGCTTCCAAAGTTGAACTTGGTTTGTCTCCATCCTAAGCACAAAAGCAGAAATGAGTGAGAAGTCAGACTGCACAGGGATATTTATTTATGGGCTAGGACTTGAAGTGGTGGACATCACTGTGCACACATTCTAGGGCTGTACAAGGTCTCATCTGTGCACTGGAAATTGACACTATTGTCTAGAAAAGGGAATGGGTTTATCAGTCAGTTGGCCAGTTTCTACCACAGCTTAAGTGTCTGAATGAAAGTGAAATTTACTGAGAGGAACGCAGAAGGAGCTGGGTAGTGTGGGGAAAACTAAGACGCCCCTTTTGGGCATGTGAAATTTGAGAGACGTATTACATTTCCATGTGGCCAAATAAAGAAGGCACTTTCTATGTGTGTCTTCAGTTAAGGAAGAAAACTAGGATGCTCAGAAAGTTAAGGAGAAATCCAGCATACAAATGATACTTTAGAATCACATCACTTGTACAGTGAGTGTTAGAAGGGATGAAGTCTGAGAACATCACCCTGATATGTTCCAGTGTTTAAATCCAGAGGGAAAAAAAGGCAAATTAACAAAGAAGTCTGTAATATTAAAGGGTTCATGATGTGGTCATGTACAAGCTGTTCTAATTCTTTTTAATTCTATCAGTGAAGCAAGACTCAGCTGAAAGTGAGGCTCAAGGAGGGGGCATGTGAAGAGGCGAGAGGAGGGTCCTTTAGGAGAAGCAAAGGGTAAATGGATTGGCAGAAACGCTGTAGAGTTGACAAGCAGACCTGATGCCAATCAACTGGCAAGGGCACAGTTAATGTCAGAGTTTCTAGATTCAGAGTAGGCCTACTTAGCAAGGATGTAGATTTTCTTAACTCTATTTTAGCTACCCTGCTGTGGGCATAAATTGGGCTTTATCAGGTTTGCATCCTGAAAACTGATTTGTGGCAAGGTAGTTGTAACTTCTTGTTTTATTTTTATTGTGAAGACACATCTTTATTCTTTCAACACACTGTTTGGTTTGTATTACCTTTCAATTATTTTGAGCAACTTTTGTGGAACATGGTAAGTCAATAATTTGTGTTACTTTTGAATATGAACTCCTCGGTGGAATCAATGCAGGGCAGACAGCTTGAAATACCAACCCAGTGATTGGCAAAGATGTGGTTAATGAACACATGTAATGTCAAGGGTTGAGAAGTTCTGTTTTGGTGGTATTGAGTGTGAAAATGAGCCATTTGGGCACCTTGAGACCAAGGTGGACAGCGGTGTTCTGGAAGCAGTAGTGGATGAGAATCCATCTCAACCAACACTTGAATTATCAGCAATGTTCGATGTTACTATTCCAACAATTTTAGACCATTTGAAACACATCAACAAAGTAAAGAAGCTGGATAGATGGCCACTGCCTGAGTTACGTGAGCGTGAAAAGAGAAATCATCTCAAAGTTGGACTTTCTTTGCTATCACAACATAAAGGTGAACCATTTCTATACCATATTCTTACATGTGATGAGAAATGGATTATTTTTGGCAATCACAAGCCTTCAGCACAATGGGTGGATAAAGATGACTTGTCTAATACCAAATATTCATCCAAAAAAGATAATACTGTTTGTTTGATGGTCCGGCACTGGCATTATTCTCTATGGCTTCATGAAACCTGGTCAATCTATTACTGAGGATGTCTATTGCAACCAATTAGAGAAAATGATGAGGGTGCTTGGAGTTAAGCAGCTGGGATTTGTGGGTAGAGACTGGCTTGCAAGACGCTTGACCACATGCCACACAAACATCATTGTTCAAACTATTGAAGCTGAACCTGGAAACTTGTCCATCATAGTCATCAGATCTCGCACCCACTGACTAGCATTTCTTCCAAGCTTTGGACCACTTCTTGCAAGGAAATATATTCAGTCTCAACAAACTGTGGAAAACACCTTCTGTGATTTCATCACCACTCTCTCCAGGCTTCTGGGCTGCTGGCATAAACAAGATAAACTTAGGATGGCAAAACATAGTTTACGTACATACTTTGGTGAATTGTTTTGTTTCTTGTTTGAGATGTAAATAATAGACTAAACTTTTGATTAGAAATCAGACATAATGACCCAATATTTAACACATATTTATATACATTCCGACCATTTAATACAATTCTAGACTCTTATAAAGGCAGAACATTATTTATAAGAGTCGATACAATTTACAATTATATTATATTCCATGCAATGCAACTGCATTAGATTTGTTATTTGGTTGTAGTAAGTATTAAACTAATAAAAATTAGTTGACATCTCTTTTAAAAGATTTTTCTCAGATCACCTTCTTTTCCCTTTTACTCTATTATTTCAAATGTATTTTTAAAAAAGCATGTTCTCTTCAATGTTTTATTTAACAATGAGAAAGTAAGAGTCTGAAAGAGAAAGTGAGAGAAGAAATCTTGTGAACTCATATTTAAATTCAAATTCCTTTAAATACCTGGTCTTAAGCTTTAATAACTTTCTGAGAAATATTTGATTTAATATAGTGAAGAAAAACAGCAAGTTTGTAAACTACACTTTGTATTGTGTCCCCATCAATAGAAATATACATTTTAAGGAAACTCAAATTTTCTTTTCTTCTATTAAGTTAAATTTCAACTATATTTAATTGGTAAATTTCACTCTAGAGTTAATATTTACAGATATTATAGTATATATTCTTTTGCTTAGAATTATTCCAAATTATAAAAACTAACTGGCATTTTTCTTTTTTCTTTTTCAAATAGATTTTCCTGTTGCCCTGAACTTGAATCTGGAAATGACAGAATCTCAATAGAGGTAGAGGGTAATTTCCCACAAGACCTAGCTAATTTATAGCTTTCAACACACCAGTGACCCCTGCAATTTGGCAGTTGCTTCATTAATTCCTCTACACCTGCTTCATTTATCTTGGAAAAAAAAGACAGATAAAAGGCACAATTCTTTCTCACTGCAGCTATTGTGAAGAACAGTCCCTCATGTCTTCCTGAAGTAAATTGTAACCAGCATTATGAAGAACAAAAGGACAGTCATGTCAGATGGATGTTTCCAGTTTGTCACTGGGATGGAAGAGTAGAGTTTGAAAGGCCACATATTTTTGGAAGAAGTTTTTCTAACTTTTGAAATGTTATACCTATTCAAGAAAGACTCCTGTTTTTATTTATTAGGAACTTCCATCAGATTCGTACAATTTTAGATTTAAAAAATAAAAATAATATGAGAGATTTTTTAAAATGATGTTTTCTCATACTTAACGATAAGTCATACAGGCACATTAACAGCTACCTATCTGCCTACTCATCTATTTATCCAATAGAAAAAGTAACACAGGATTAGAGCATCTATATTTTATGTATTTATAATACCAATTAATTTGTTTCCATGAAATATAAATAGCAACTTTGGTACTTACGGCAGGATGAAAATGTACTTTCCATTAAGAAGGAGTTGCATTAATTATAAACAAAACATTTTCATGTCAAATTTAGCAAACTAGTTATTTAGCTGATTAACTTTGCAAGCACTATTTTCCTTCTTTTTTGTTATTTCTGTCTCCGTAGACCATATACTCCTTAAAAAAAGTGAAATTGTGTTTTCCTTCCTCTTTTATGAGAAGCAACTTGAATTCTTGGTCTATAGTAGATGCACAGCATGTTTTTAACAAAAATTAAGATAACTTAAAAATACATATTATGAAAAAATTTTAAGAGTTTGCATTGTTATATCTTAAAATGAATAGAAACTCAAATTAGGTATAGTTTTCCTCTTTAATATTCTTATTTATTTTAGTATAGATCACTGAAGGTTGGTGATCATGGCAGACTGTGAGTTTTTAATTACTTGATATGATCCTCATATCTATCTTTCCAGGGGAAAAGTTTACCTTACACAGAAGTTGTTTGTATTCTTATGTTACCTGGATATATTATGTATAAAGCTCACAAAGGCATTCCATCTTCTTCACAGAGATTGAATAGACAAACCTCAATAAATGAAATCACATTCATAACCACTAAAATAGAAACAACTAGAAAAGCATGTTTTCAGTTGATATAGCAGTTAAGATTCTTTAATATTTCAGTTTCTATTATTTAGTTACAAGCATCATAAAATGTAATTAGCACTTTAAATGCTACTAAATATGGCTTATGTAATTTTAAAAATAATTCACAGGTATTAATAAATAACATAGACAATGTGAATATTCATGACTTAATACATTACTTCTTAATAAAAATTATTTACTAATTAAAATTTAAAATACTATTAATTGAGATGGATATCAACAGAAATTGAAACAAAAATCTGAGAAATCTACTTATTTCCTATGAAAAGCAGAATAAGTGATACACTATTAGCAAGAGAGCATCCTACTTTATGATTTAAATAAATCGTTTTATCATTTAGGAAGTTGTGAGTTATATAAATAGAATCAAGTTGATGAGAAGTTCTCTTCTTCAGTGTAAGACTGGACTTCTTTAGAAATAATTACAATCAAGTGGCTGCACATGAAATAATTAGAATTGCACATGTTATTTCAAAATTAACTTACTATTTAGCTTAGATTATATAAAAATGACTAGGGGGCACCTGTGGCTCAAAAGAATAGGGTTCCTCCCCCATATACCGGAGGTGGAGGGTTCAAAAACAGTCCCTGCCAAAAACTGCAAAAAAAAAAAAATAATAATAATAAAATAAATCAATAAAAAATAAAATGATCATAAAATATGTTTGCCACAATAAAGGTTATAGTTATGCTAAGAAATTCCATTGCCTTAATATTAATTCTGGGATTCATTTTAAATGTACTGACTATTGAAAGAGAAATAAAATCCAAATCAAATAACTTATCAGGAACACTTATCTATTACTGGGCTAGATGATGCCAAGAATATATGATCTAGAACAGGGATGAGAACGTTGGTGGATAAGTTACCTGTTGCTTTGTAACAAAATATCTGAAAATGTAGGGCTTGCTGTCTAGAAGATATATTTAACATTCCTATTCCCTGATTCTCTCTTTTTATAACAGAATTGTCTCAATGCTTCTTGAACCTTTCTACATATTGACTTTAGAGTTCTCTTGTTTTAATTTTTTTTTACACACACATACACACACACAAACACTCTCTTGTTTTAATTTTTGTAAGAGAATCTAAAGGACTTTCTCCTCCCTCCATTTTAGATGCTTGTCTTTCTTGTATGTTTTGGATTTTTTACTTTACTTTCTGCTAGGATTCTCTCCCAAGAACATTTGCAGTGAGGTGGAATACACATTGTCTGTGATCTGGCTTTCCATATTCCTGGCTCTTAAGCTGGTCTCATGTCAGCAGCTAGGCTGTGGATTCTGAATTAGACATCAATTCATTTCTAAGTTTTAGCTAACAAGGGAAAAATATTCAGTCCTGGATTTAGCAGCAGTTGATTTAGCTAAAATTGTGAAGAATCAGCGCAAATCTAAATCTAAACACAGGAGAGTAGAATTATCCCAACCATGTAGGAAACAGGCCTACAAACGCATTGAGGTTAGGCCATAATGACTCTCAGAGGCTATATTTCTCTTGAATTTTCTCTTTCTGGACCACAAAGAGAAATATTAATCTATATTTGTATACCTATTTTTCTATCTCTACCTACATACTTATTTTCTAATTTTTTAATGTATTTTTCTCAAAAGATAAGAAATCTTTACTTCTTAAGAGTATCCACAAAAGAAGTCACTTGAGGTGAGTAACCAGTCATTCATCACTCAAATATTTGTGGGCTTACAAGAGCTATGTGTTACACTGATTAGAAAATTTCTCTCCTTTTATTTTTCCCATAGTGAACAGTAGTTTCCCACGCCTTTGGAATAAATATTACTCTACCATTAAGATGGCTAACCAAGGACATTTTAAATAACCAATTAAATATTGCCATAGTTTTGTTCATTCAATGTGTTGTTTTTCCAGATAACAGATTAATTCATAGACATATAAATAATTCAGAAGTTTAATGAAAGTTAAATAGGTGTGTGGATAAGGAATCATCAGAAATTTTTATTTACGGGACAGTGAAATATTTCTAGGAGCCAAAACGATAGCTACCTTAACTATTTTTACTGAAATATATTTGTTATTTTATGAATCATAGTGAATTACTGGTATAATTTAAAATTGCTTTAATGATACTTTATATGGAACTGTAAGTTACTCATTACAAATAGTTTAATGATAAAAATGATTGAAGAAAAATGTTGAGTCTATGGTACATTAAAGTACCTCACAATGGCTGCCAACTTTTTTACGTTCCATTTCTATAAATGGAGTGCAATAATTTAATGAAATCTATAAGTGATACAAAATGATATTCATAGGGAAATGTGTCTGATATTCTGAAGTTCAAAATAGCAGTGATGGAATATAAGACTCTAAATCGTGAAAGGCTCAGCAAGTTTATATTCTTTTTGAAGCCAAAAAACAGAATGTAAAGTGAAAATGGCATAATGTTATCTGAGTTATTTTTCTAAATTATAGGAAGTATTTATACAGATTTTAGTCACAAACTTACAGAGTGCTATAAGTGCTATAAGAATGATTATTAAAATATTATAAAGTAAAATAGCAAATTGAGAAATTTTTTCAATATGGAAAATAAGAAGGGGTCTAATATTGTTTAATATCAATAAAAAGGAAATATATTATCAATAAAAAGGAAATTGAGACTATAAATAAATGTCATTAATCTAAAAAAGGAGCCATTTTTTTCCCCACAAAAAATAGGAAGACTAGGGCAATTACACACATAAATAGGTGTTCAGCTCCAGTAGTAATTTAAGTGTTGGTGAAATAATAATGAAATAATAGGTACTAGGAGATTTAAGAATATCCTTGGTCTTCGTTTAGCTTCTGAACACTTGATGAATAAAACAGAGTTTTATAGTTTTCAAAATATTAACTTTATTACTGCTGGAGATTATGCATAGTAGGTTGAAGTAAAAAAGAAATAATCATGCTAGTTCCTTTCTTCTCAAAACCATCTTTGGGAAAGATGCTTTAAAATGACTGTAAGTGCACAGTGTGGACAGGTCTACTTAAGATTCTGTCTCTCAACCAATTGGCTGAACAGATCAAAGAAACACATAAAAAATGAATGTGAGTGTTTGCTAGATCTGGTCTATTCAGTCATGGTACAGGAGCCAACATCAGCATGAACATCCTTGCAGAAAAATGCTTCTCAAGGAGTTTGAATGAAGCAATTGTGTCCCTGACATTTTTATCCCCTCCACACAAGAGTTTATAATATATGTTCTAGGGGAGAAGAAGGCACTTCTTATTACTTCTGGCAAGTGTACTAGCTAGAGGTAATTTTAAGAGTATCAAATTCAAACATGACCATACTCAAATAACACTGATTATCTCACCAAAATATTCTATATAGTCCTTATCTTTGCTACACCTTCTCTATTACATATATGATACTGATAGACATAACTTTGAACTTGCTTTTTAAAGAAATCAAATACTTAGAATGCATTTTAGTTTAATATGTCCATACAATAATATACCTTTAAGTGTAAAATTTTACCTTCTGCCACTAGTCTGGAATTTGTGAACACCTTTTCATGGCAGATTCAAAAACAAAAGTTCTTCATAGCATTATTTGACTATTTCAAATTTTCGTGCCTTTTTATATAGCTAAATAATTGCAGATACATGCCTACTTTTGCCCATTTTGACTATTCAATACAGAACATTTTCATTCAAAAAATTCAAAGACTTCACATTTCTAACCACTTATGAAAAGCAAAAGAAGAGAATACAGCCCGCAGAATGAGTGAGTTCTGATGAATAGTTTAGGAGTTTTAGAATAAATGAAACATTCAGGCCGTTAAAGAAAGCTGTGAATTCTAGAATTTTAACTTTGACTTGTGCTATAATCCATTCCTATATTTATAAGTCTCCAACTGAGCTGATCAGAGGATAACCTTTAGAGATGGCTATACATTCATATAAACTCCACAGAGAATGAAGGTTGATGAAAAGTGATTTATTCATGTTCAAGCTTTGAAGGAGACGTGTGTATAAAATTATACACAATGAAATGTGATTAGCCAGCACATCAGCAAACTTTTTAATTCTATGAATGTCCTCTGCTTATATATGAACAATGAAAATAAAAAATAAATGGATATTTAAGAAGTAAAATCATTTCGACTTTAATAAAAACCATTTCACTAATCTTCAGAAAATTCCTTTTTCTGTAGCCAAAAAAAATGCAGGAAATTTTCACAGAATGAGTGAAAAGTACAGACAGTGAATTGGAAGTGTAGAATAGTGAAGTGCCTCATTATTCAGTTATTTAATGTTTAAAAATGCTATTGTTTAAACTTACCAATGCATAATTGTTCTTTTAAAGTGGAATAATGATGAGAAAAATAAAGCAGTCCTTATTGACTTTCAGACATTTTCTTACCGATACTTTCTCTTTCACTATTCCCATCATTGATGGGAATTGATGTTTGTTTTATAAATATTATACATACCTCTTCATATTCCTTCAATCCACCAGTACTCTTAAAGCACACTCTGCATAATTAATATTTTATGTTATTCTCTTCTTGTATTTAGACTGTGTAACTGTTCAAAATTATTGTTGTCCTTTCCAATGCTTAAAATTTACATCCATACTCCATGAGCATAAATTGTGGCCCTATGACTTAACAGTAATAGGCCTTAATTTATTCAAAGTATCAAAGTCTGAGCTACATCCCATTTTGTGTATCCATTTCAGTTAGTATGTTTGAGTCATTTGGATTAGATAAATTGTTTTCTTTTGAGACTCTAAAAAATAAGAAATTTTCTTTAGAAACAATATAAATAAACAATATAAATTCTAACAAAAACAGTTTTAAACATGTAAATATTTATATGTAAATATAATATTTTATATATATATATATATACACACTGAAATGACAACTTTAAAGTCAGAGATAAAGATTATTCACTAGAGATAAGGCTCATTGGAGGAAATCAAGTATGTATAAAATGGGAAGCCATTAGGACAGGGCCAAGAATAGTTGGAGTAAATACTATGAGATCTTGGTTCTTGTTGTACCCAATTTCAGTAAGAACATGGCCTCAATGGTAACATACATAAATCTACTACATATTAAAATACAGTTGTACCATGTGAATGAGAAAATGGAAAGTAGCACAATATCTTCTGTGACCTTATGAATTTCAATCATACAAAAATGTATATATGGCTGTATTTCAATACATGAGTAAAGTGAGTGTCACAGGATGTGAATGTATAAAAATTCTTCTTATATTCAAACTTATATCCTTTACATATAATGACAAGTGTCCTTACCTGCAGTTCCATGAAGGACTTACTAACAGAAATGTGGATACTTTTTTATTATAAAATAGAGTTCTTTATGATTTTTTAAATTATTTGTTAAATCATAACTGGGTACATCAATGCATTTATGGGGTACAATGTGCTGATTTGATACAATGTGGAATGCTTACATCTAACTGATTACCATAACTGTCCTGGAAGAAAAATAAAAACCACAGCTAAGAAATGATTTCTCCATGATGTTGGAAAACTCGATGTGTTTATTTGTTCCTCAGTTTTGCCGTAGGAGGAATACATTGACTTTTGTAAAAGTATGGCGTAGCAGGAGTTCACTTAAGAGAGACAAGAACAAAATCTCAAATCATGACAAGTGGTGGTTTTACTGAATACTAGTTCTAGCCTTGTCGTGTCCCATTTTATCTAGATCCACCATTGTGATAGACCATATATTTTATAGTTTCTTATAACTGGAACAGTTGAAACAGAAATAAACGAATAAAAAATGAAATTTACAAGTAGATAGATGTAAAAGAAATATACAGAATTAAATTTTTTACTTGCCAATTTGATAAATTCTTTGCAAACCTGGGCAGAATGCTCTGAATTCTAAATTACTCATATATTCATTTTTACCTAAGCATATGCACACTGACTCCAAACTTGCATTTTCTTCTTTGCCTTATGTTTCATATTAATAAAAATGCACACGCACACACTCATTACATCAAAGGCAGATTTTTGAGTGCCAAATAAGAACTAATGGTGACATGGAAGGTGATTTAGAGATGACTACACATTTTATAGGACTACAAATTCCACTAAAATATAAAAATCCAGGTTTTAAAGTGAAGAAACATTTCGAATATGTACAGAAAAGGTACACATAAATCAAAAAGAGATTAATAACCTAGAAAGGACAACATCATAATATCATATTCCCGTTACAGCATCTAGGACGTACAAATGTGTCACGTCATCATTAAAAGAAATTAACTTCTTCAGCCATCATTTTCCCTGCACCTGACACATTTATTTTTTGACACTTTTTTTATACTTTGAGCTTCTTTCCCTAGATTTAGGCAAAAGATAGAAAAAGAGATTTTAACCAAAATATTAGATATTGTGCTGAAAACTGCCTATGATTTTTTTCCTGTGCTCTTAGTACCTACTCTGGGGAGTTGTTCCAGAGTTGGTTGTTTATTTAATGTAAGACCTACAATGCAGACATATTTAAAAACCTGCCTTTTCTTTTTGAATTTGTTAATGCTTAGAAAAAAATTGTATAGAATTGTCTTATAAAGTCAGTCTGAGCACAAGCCTTTACCTCAATCTCTGCATGTTTTCTTTGTGCTTAAATACAGAATAGAAAAAAAGAAAAAAGATATTTCTAAATCTATGGGGAATCACTGAATAACTTTAGATAACTTTCTCTTTCCATTAAACTCTAATTATCTTAACAAAACTGAAATTGCAGTGCTCACTTCCATAATGAATCTGTAGTTTCTTGACTAAAATAGTAGATAAAGAATTAGGAGAATAGTTACCTTTAGTTTTTTTGAAAAGCAATTATTTAGTTTAACTAATGGGTGCTAATTTTTAGTTGGCTTTAGTAAATCAACAAGATTCTTTAAATTATTTGAGATGAATACAGAAATAAACAATATTCTTAATGATCAGTAGTTATCTGGCTCCTTACATAGGTACTTTTAATACACTTCTTTCAGTAACTGATAGACTAAGAATTAAGTAATTATAGTTATTTATATTTATAAGGTTTGAACAACATGGTTGACAAAAGAGACCTAATTCACATGTAATGTACATTAACCAAAACATTTCAAATAGTGAGCCAGAAAGCAAGCTTCAATAACTTGTAAGAATATGAGACATGGGGTGGTGCTGTGGCACAGTGAGTATGGCACAGGCCCCATATACCCAGGGTGGCAGGTTCAAACCTGGCTCTGGCCAAACTGCAAGAAAAAAATAGCTGGATGTTGTGGCAGGCACCTGTAGTCCAAGCTACTTGGGAGCCTGAGCCAAGAGAATTGCATAAATCCAAGTGCTGGAGGTTGCTGTGAGCTGTGACGCTGTAGCAATCTACGGAGGGTGACAAAATAAGACTCTCTCTAAAAAAAAAAGGAATTTGAGACATGAAATTATGTAAATGCAGGTGTGATGGACAATTCTTTTTTTTTAAGATTTTATTTAATTTATTAATTGAGAGGACTAGTGAGGTTTTACAAGTAGTTCAAAGTTGATTCCAAAGCACAGAACATTTATAGATCAGGAGTGTTGAAATGAATATGTCAGTGGGAGAAAGATTAACGTCTTCCACACTGAGGATGGGAAATCAACTGAATCTTCACTGGACAAAATTGACATGTCTATAGACAAGAATCACTTTGCATTATCTGTTATCTGTAATGTATGGGGCTGAAGAACTGCTCCCCTAGAAGCAGAGGGAGATAATTTGGAATAATATGCTGTAGAGAGCAAATCATTTTTCCTGAGGTAGAAAATTTCTCTGTATTACCATTATCAACTGCTTAACCACATTACACGGGATAATATAAAGACGCTATGTACACAGAAATGCTTTTCTCAATTTTCCTATTTTTGATACTCATCCCTTTTAGTAACGTCATATCACCGTTCCTTTTATAGGATGTGTTTTGATGTTTTTAATATAGTTTATGTTAAAGATAGTATTAGATTTATGCTTCTTTTGAATATAAGGACATTACATACTTAGTATAAAAAGTCAGTCAATTTAGAAAGGCATAAAGGTTTGCTTTTTTAGTAAAATCACCAGTAATGCACCATATTGAATGGTAACTATGTACATTAATCATTAATGCACTTCTGGGGTACAGCGTGGGGTTTTCACATGCAATCCGAAATATTTCCATCAAACTGGTCAACAGAGCCTTCATGTCATTTTCTCAGTTATTGTTTTAAAACGTTTATCTACTCTTAGAAAGATTCAATTGTACCCCTGTAAGATAAACCTCGGAAGTGATCCCTCCAATCCCCCTCCCTCCACCCATTCCCCCCTCTCTTCTCCCTCCCCCCTCCCCATATTCTTATGATGGACAATTCTTAGAAAAACAATATTTAACAAAATTGATACAAGAAAAAAATAAAATCCAAACAAGTGGCAGTATCAAATAAGTTTAAACACTAATTTGAAATCTTCCTGTAAAGTAAAGCCTTGGCTTAAATAAGTGTATCATTTAAAATATTAAAGAAACAAAAATTATACTAATATTCAAGAAAAATTTTAGAGGAAGTAAAAGCAGAAAAACTTACTGTCTGATAAAGGCACACAATGCAACACAAAGTAACATTACGCACATTATTTTCGGTGAGAACATTTAAAATCCCCTCCTAACAACGTGGAAATATACAATGCATCCTTAACTGTAGTCACTTTGTAGTATCAGAAATAATTCCAGCTGCATAGTACTCCATGGTGTACATATACCACAGTTTAAGTTTGTACTTTTCAATCACACAATGTGCTAAATATTTAAAAGATTATCAGTGCTTGATAAACTTTTATAGTCTTTAGAGCATGCTCCATGTGGGTTATTCACTTTGTATTTGAATACACAGTGTTTCTAAACATGTGAACAAATTGCCTATAGGATGATCTTTCAGCATGATGGTTAGACCACAAAAGGTAACATTTTTAACACATTATAGTATAAAGATTGTGCCAGGCATGGTGGCTCATGCCTGTAACCCTAGCACTCTGGGAGGCTGAGGTGGGAGGATTTCTTAGGCTCAGTAGGTCCAGACTGTCTACAAAAAACAAAAAGAATTATCATGTGCATGTAGTCCCAGATACTTGGGAAGCTGAGGCAGAAGGCTTGCTTGAACCTAGGAGTTGGCAGTTGCAGTGAGCTACAATGACTCCACTGTACTCTACCCAAGATGATAGAGTGATAAAAATGTCTTAAAGGAAAAAAAAAAGGAAAAAGAACAACAACAACAAAAAAAAGAAAACAACAACAAGGAAACTTGAGCCTGTCCCCTCTTCCCCTCTTTCATCAAAAAAAAAAAAATTGCATACTTCTCCATAAATTTATTACTTATTCATGTTGACCTTGATCACCTGGATAAAGTAGTATTTGTCAGACTCCTTCATTGTAAAGTTGTTCTTTTTTCCTATTTCTGTATAGTTATCAATTGGAAAAAAGTCACTGTACACAGATGATGCTGAAAGAGTAGGAAGTTATTCTCCACCTTCTTGAGAACACAGTATCTACATAAATTACCTGGAATTCTTCTGCATTGAAAAAGGTTATTAAGTATGAATTGTCTGATCTCCTTCAGTACTGAGTTGCACAGTTGATATCTCTGACAATTCACTTTAACACTTCTTGTTTTATTTTCATTGCAAAGATGCAGCCTCTTTCTTTCAAACACACATTTTGGCTTGTGATTATCTTTCTAATTTTTTTAGAGCAATTTTTGTGAGACCATGAATAAGTGAAAAATTTACATTATTTTTGAATATGATTTTTATTGTGGAACCAAGGCAACACAGACAGCTTGAAATACCAACAAAGTGTTTTGAACGGATGTGGCTAATGAATGTACAGTGTTATCGATGGTTTGAGAAATTCTATTCTGGTGAATTTAATCTTAAGACTGAGCCACAGGAGTGACCTGAAACCAAGGTGGATAATGGTGAGCTGAAAGCTGTAGTGGAAGAAGTGAATCCATTTCAACCTATGCATGAATTAGCAGAAAGGTTTGACATGACTGTTCTGACAACATTGGACCATATGAAACAAATCTACAAGCTAAGGAAGGTGGAGAGATGGGTCCCACGTGAATTAAACAAGCATTAGAAGAGAAATGGCATCAAAGCTTGCCTTTATTTGCTGTCATGACATAAAGGTGAACCATTTCTACCTTATATTGTTACTTACGATGAAAAATGTGGATTCTTTTTGACAATTTTCAAGTGTCAAAATTGCAAGTGGCACAATGGCTGGATAATGACAAAGTGTTCAAATATAGTCAAAAAATGAATAGTCATCACAAAAGTTAATGGTGCCTGTTTGGTGGTCTAGCACTGACTTATCCATTACAACTTTGTTAAACCTGGTTAATCAATTATAGCAGATTAGATGAAATGATGAGGATGCAACTGATTAGATGAAATGATGAGCATGCTTGCAGTTAAGCAGCCAGGACTGGTCATAGAGACAGGCCAATTTTCTAGCCTAAACAACACTGCTGAAACTACAGAATCTGGACTTGGCAATCCCCTGTCATCCACTGTACTCACCAGAACTTGCACCAACTGACTACCACTTTTTCCAGGCTTTGGACCACTTCTTGCTGGGATAAATATTCAATTCTCAACAAGCAATTTCATCACCCTGTACTCCCCAGGCTTTTCACCACTGGCACACACAAGCTATCATTAAGATGGCAGAACTGTGTTGCTGGTTCAGGCACATACGCTGATTAATTTTACTGCTTCTTGTTTTGAGATTCAATAAACTAAAATTTTGATTTGAAATCAGACATTTCATATTTAATAACCTAAATACCAGAGAGTGCCAAAAATATATACACATTTCAAGAAAGGAAAAAAAACTGTACTTAAATTGTAATACTTCATATATACCAATAACAAAATAAATACAAATCATGTTAAGCACCTCTTTATTTTCCTTCCTCCCTGCCTCTCTCCTTTCCTTCTTTCCTTTCCTCCTTCCTGCCTACCTTCTCTCTTATCCTTCCTTCCCTCTTCTTTCCTTCTTTGGGTAACTTTTTTAAAAGCTAGGGAAAAAAATCTGGAGATTAAAAAGTTGGCTTAAAATTTAATGGACAGGAGAGGCAGAGGCAAGATGGCAGATGGCAGCTACCTTTCCACAGAGGTTCCCATCCAGAAGGAGAGTTAAAAAACAGAAGTTTAGCAAGTAAGCCGATGGTTTGGAGCTGAGCCAAGAGAAGGTTGAAGAATGCACATCAACCCTGCTGAGGTGAGCTGCGACCCCAAAGATACAAACAAAAGGTACTAAATCCATCGCCAAGCCGATGGGAGTCCCTGCCACCATGAGAAAGTCTCACAGTAAACTCCATACAAACAAGCGAGGAGAGTTCAAAAATCCAGATGTTTTTATTGCATTTAATCTTCTTAGTAATTGACTGTTTCAGAAGGATTGCTTCAAGCCTGAGTTTTATTTTATTTAACGTCTTGGTAATAGTCTTAAAATAAAACTCAGATACAGAAAACCACACAAATCTATTGTATGGTTTAATGAGTTTTTATAAGATGAACATCAGGGAAGAAAGCTCATCGATAAGTTCTGTGTCTTGTAATCTCTCCTCCAAAACCACTTCAGCACCCTGTTCTTCATAATTATTGCTGCCTTGAGTGTTTCTTTATAGTTTATAAGGAAATATATATTTCTAGACACCCATTTAAAATTTTTGATATATCTTTTAAGCCTTTCTCAACTTATAGTTTCTTTCTCCATCCCTCCTATTTCCTTACAATTAATCCGGTAAAGAATTCAAACCATTTGGTCTGAGGACTGTCCCATGGTCTGGAGTTTGCCGATTGTTTATTCTTGGTATACTTCATGATTTTTTCTTTCCTCTGCAGTCCTACAAATTAGCATTTAGTTCCAAAGACTGGATCTGAATCAAAGGCTTGGTGAACAGATCAGATGTGGGTAGAGTTTGGCAAAATTATAAAAAACATGTGATGTCTGGTTGAATCTCTCTTTGTAACTTGAGCAGTGGTTGAGGTTTTATGGATTTATCTATTCATTGGTGGTTGCCAAAGTCTCTTTTGTTGTCATATAAGGTAATATTCCCAAGTCTAGGGATAAAGATTCAGAGAATGGGGGGGGGGATTGTTATTCTACCTAACACAATGTTTTAATATCATTACTGGTTTTTCATTTATCAGAATACTTTGATAAAGAGCAACTTTCTTTCATCTTCTATGTGATTACCCAACATGTTCACAGGGAAAATGAAGAATAAACATTGGATTTTTTGGCTGGACATAGGAACTCATGGCTGTACTCTGGGAGGCCAAGCTAAGAGGTTTGCTTGAACTCAGGAGTTTGAGACCATCCTGAGCAAGAGCAAGATCCTATCTCTACTAAAAGTAGAAAAATTAGCCAATTGTGGTGGAGGGCCCCTGTTGTCTCAGCTACTTGGGAAGCTGAGGAAGACGGATCACTTGAACCTAGGAGTTTGAGGTTGCTGTGAGCTGTCATGACACCACTGCACTCCAGCCCTGAGCAATGGAGTAAAACTCTCCAAAAAAAAAAAAAAAAGTTTACCACCATTCAAAATTATAAATTTGTTTCCTATAATTTCCGGAAGATTATCATACTTTAAAAAAATTCTAATTATAAACTCAAGAGTTTGTTATGTACTCAGATTTTAACCCGCCACCAGTATTATTATTCAAGTTCAACTCATCCTATTTTTTGCCAGTGGGAGCCTGTTTGAGTTTGGTGCTGGGCCTTTTCTATGTAACCTCAGTGGTTGTTAGTAGCTCTGTTGCTGTCTGATATTACAGTATATTCCAGACTAAAATTTTTTTGTATATTTCTACCTGAGACCTAGAATCAGATATTTCTAATTTCCTTGGTTTCTTTCAGATAATTACTATTTCAAGACCATAATTTGAGCACTAGGGATACTCATTGCTATCAAGTCAGTGGGTTGTTCCTTGAAGTTTTTAAGCAATAAATTAGTTTCAGTCTTTCATTTCTTTTTTAAAAATATTATTTCATTTTTAAAAATTATAATAGGAAATCCATGATACTTCTCAGCTTTCCTTTAACCTCATCTCTATTGTGTCACTATATCCTCTCTTCTATTTCAAGAAACCTGGATTTTAAGAGCAGAGGGGATGATACAATTAGAATATAATTTCTCATTTGTTTCTTCTGATTTTAAACAGAGCAGTCTCTGAATTGAAAAAATTTTTAAATTATTGGTGTATATTCTTCCCATCCATCCTTTTTTTTTTTTTTTAAGAGACAGAGTCTCACTTTGTCACCCTCAGTAAAGTACTGTGGCATCACAGCTCACAGCAACCTCCAGCTCTTGGGCTGAGGTGATTCTATTGCCTTAGTTTCCCAAGTAGCTGGGACTACTGGCCTTTGCCACAACACCTGACTATATTTTTGTTGCAGTTTGGCCAGGGCCGAGTTCAAACCTGCCACCCTTGGTAGATGGGGGCTGGCTCCCTACTCACTGAGCCATAGGTGCTGCCCCCTTTTCTTTTTTTCAAGTCTATTGAGATAATATTTGCATATAGCACAAGTAACCTGTTTTAGGTGTACAGATCTGTGAATTTTGACAAAACCATAAAGACCTTCCATTCTTAAGGTTGTACTGCACACACACTGCCAGGGCATACAGACTTTCATAATATTTTCTTTCTCTCTTTGTCCTCATTTTGTCTTTGTTCTACTTATCTGGGAAGCTATTTATTTAATGCTCATTAGCAGTCATTGTGTTACTAACCCTTTGGTTATCTTGATTGTCAAAAATTCATTTTACGGCAGATTACTCAGAAAGGGCTTGTGGGAACAACATTTCTTGACTTCTTGAGCTCCAATAAGTTTGTCTATGCTTTTTATACTTAAAAATCAATATTTTGCTGGATATAAAATCCTTTTCCCTTAAGTATGTTAAATATATTACTCAATTTTCTTCCGGCAGAAAGCATAGCTTTCAAAGCCTACTAATAATTTAATTTTCTTTCTCTTAGAAATCACATACTCTTTTTCAGCTAGATGCTGAAAGGTTATTTTTAAGTCCCATAATATCCTAGCATATGTCTTGATATTGATCATTCTGGGTCAATATCCTCATGTATGCATTGTGCTCTTTCAAAATGTGGTTTCAAATTCTTTTTTTTGTATTTAGGAAGGTTTTATTGAAATGCAGTCTTTAGTATTTCTTCTGTTCCTTTGCTTTGGTTTTCATCTTCAGAAATTTCTGCTGTCTGCGTATTTAATCCTTTTTCCCTATTGTGAAAACTTGTGAATTTCTCAATCTTTTTTCCTTCATTTTATTTTCTAAAAATTTATCTCCATATACATATTTTTATATTATAGTGCTTTTACCTGTATAAAATACATAAAAGTGATAAAATATACATATCATAAAATTCACCACGCTATTTTAATGGTATTAAATATATAATGTTGTACAACCCTTCCATTCATCCCCCAAACTTTTTCATCTTATAAAACTGAAACTCCATCCTGTTAAACAGTAATTTATTTATTTATTTGTTTCCTTTGCAGTTTTTGGCCAGGGCTGGGTTTGAACCAACCATCTCTGGTGTATGGGGTTGGCGCCGTACTTCTTTGAGCCACAGGCCCTGCCCATACACAGTAATTTATTATTTCATGTTACCCACAAGCTCTAGAAGCCTCTTTTCTACTTTCTGCTTCTCTGAACTTAACCATTGTAAACAGTTCACATGAATAGAATAGTACAACATTTGTTCTTTTGTGAATGGCTTATTTCATTAAGCTTAATGTCCCCAAGTTATATACTCCCCAAGTAATATACTCAGGAGTCATACCAAGTACCTCACGTTTAACTTCCCACTTTGGGAAGGCCCGAAACTTGGGATGTCGTCCCTTTTGCCCCATGAAGCCTGAGTACATCAGGTCTGGGGAAATAACTTTCAGCACAAAAGTAGTTTGATATGCTAGTTACTACTCTAGATTTTTGCATTCCCTTAGATGTGGGCCTGATAATTTCTGATCATCAGCATGTTTTAGTTTTTCAGTGGGAAGGCTGGTCTTCAATCTGATTAGAAATGGAAATTCAGGATAATCTGTTTGTATGTTTTTGTGGAAATACTGTCATTCTGGATAGTCATAAGAAATGCTCCTCTTTCTTTCAAATAGTTATCAGACACCATGCTATGTAAGGTTGAGAGCCTCACTCAGGTTGGTGTCCCTACCTAGTGTGGGTACCCCAAAGGCACATAGCAAGGCGCAAGAAAATCAGATACAATCCCAGAACCCAGATCAGATCTCATACATGGAAAGTCATGTTGGAACAGCTCTTCCTCATCTTTCTCTTTCACAGCATAGGCGTCAACTACAGAAGACTTATTCCAGTGTCTGAGCTGGAATTCAATGAATTTTTCTTGGTTGTTCCATTATGGACAAGACCAAGGATTCTCTAATCAGACTGCCTGGATTTGAATCCTGAACCCCTGGCTTATAGTATTATGTTATAATCTTGAGCATATAACTTAATCTCTTAAAGTCACTTCTCTACTCTCAAAGGGCATGAAAATAATGTATATTTTATTGGGATGTTCTAAGGATTGTGTGTTAGAAATGTTTAACATGACACATGGCACATCCATAATCCCTCAGTAACAAAATAACTGTCATTTGAATATCTTCAAAGTGAAAGGTTTTGTAACATTTTTTTCTTCAATTGTTTTTTCCTCTTGTTGAACCATGCCTTATCATACCTTCAGCCAAAGGGACAGTCTTTTGTTCATCACTGTTTTTCTTTGTCATGATAGAAATGTAGGATCAAAGTTTTAGGGGCTGAGATAGGGAAACAATTTGGAACTACACAGAAAAAAAAATTTTGAGTGAATGGAGAAGACATACTACAGGAACCACGCTCTTCTGGGTCCATAAAAATGATGGTGCTAAAGAAAAATAGAAAGATACATCTCAAGTGGAGGGGTGGGGGAAAGGACAGATACAGATAAGTCCTGTGCATTTGAGGGGCTGAGTCACTAACCAAATAACACTGCAGCATTTGAGTAATGAAGTTCCATATTTACTATGCTATTGATTGCAAATTTCTACAAAAAGTGGACTACATTGAGTGGACTATGGGGAACTGACCCCCGGATTTGTTCTGGGTTTTGAGAGTTCCTGAAGTTTCCTTTTGGTTGCTTTTTATTCTTTATATTTTACCAACCAGAGACCCAGGGCCCTTCGGGTAGCACTACTGTGACAGTCCTGAACATCACCCCAAGCTTCTCTGAACTTCTTCCCTTAGATCACCATCAAAAGTCACCTCTCCTATAATTTATTCTTTCTAAATTTTCTGTTTCACTAATTTAACAAACTCATCCATTCTAAATTGTAGTGCTGATGGATTCATTTCTTCTCCCTCCAGGAACATTCTGATGAGAGTTTTCTGGAAAGTTTGTGGCTTTGCAGCCCAAGGATGGCATCCTGAGTCTATCTGGTAATAACTCCAATCTAGTGCTAGAGAGAATGTGGTGAAACTAGATCACTCATACGTTGCTGGCAAAATTATAAAATGGTACATCCACTCTGGAAAATGGTTTGATGGTTTCCTAAAACATTAAACATGCAATTACCTTACAATCTAACAGTTGCACACACAGAAATTTATCACAAGGAAATGAAAACTTGTATATATAAAAACCTAGATGAAATATTTATAGAACTTTTTATCATAATATCCCTAAGATGGAAAGAATCAGGATGTCCTTCAGTGAATGAATGGTTAAATAAAATGTGGCATATCCATATCATGGAATATCATTTAGCCATAAAAAGGAACAAACTATTGATATGTGCAACAACCTGGATGAATCTCCAGAGAATTATGCTGAGTGGGAAAAAAACAAGTGTTCTCAAAGGTCACATATTGTATGATTCTACTTATGTAATATTCTTGAAATGGCAAAGTTCTAGAAATAGGAAACAGATTAGGGGCAGCAAGAGGCTGAGGAGGGGTTGAGGTAGGAAGGAAGTGGACAAAGCTATACAAGGGCAGTACAAGGAATTCTCCTAAGGATGGACATATCTTGACTGTATTAATGTCAAATTTTCTGGTTGTGCTATTTGGCTAAAGTTTTCTTAGGAAAAACTGGATAAACGGTACATGGATTTCCCTATTATTTCTTACAATTGCATGTGAATCTATAGTTATCTGAGAATATTTAATCTTAAACAATGTTAATAGACTCAGAACAGTGACTGGCACAAGGCCAAAGCTATTTAATCACTTGGTATTATTTGTGGGGTGAGTATTGTTGGTATTATTATTGGTCCTGTTAAGTTCCAGCCATGGATGATAGGAAGTGAAATAATCTCTACCCCTGTAGGCTAAAAGTGAGGAAATGGTTAGGCAGGCCAGCCCCTGCAGAGGCACCCAGAGAAAGCCTCTCTAACACTCTTGAACTTCCCTGTCTCAGCGTCAAGAGGAGCCTGGCCCTTTCATTCAACATCTTTTTGACTTCTGGAGGACTTTGTAGACTATCACAGACCAATGTTAGCTTTCTACAGAGGCACACAGGTCTCTAAGATTCCAGTTCTTCGTCCAAACTTTAGGATAGAAATCTCCTTCCCAGTTCTTTCCAAAAGGGTTCCAGGCATGTTCAACCTGCAGTCTGCAGGCCACAAGCAGATTATTTGAGACTTTGCTTATCTGTGGTAGTGTATATAGTGAAAATTATGCACAGACCTTTTATTTCTTTTTCTCTTTACTCATCAGCTTTCATTAGTGATTGTGCATTCAAATGTGTGGCCCAAGACAACTCTTCTTCTTCCAATGTGTGGCAGAAAAGAAAAAAGGTGGGATACCCCTGCTCAAAAAGCCCAAAGCCTCACTGGCCTCCACTGACACATGAAGACGTAGAGCTCAGACGTGTGAGTGGAGGAGAAAAAAATCTTATTCGGGATACCATCCTCCCTAATGTCCTCGCAATTCTTTCTTGGGAATGTCACTAGGATAGCACATTGCCAACACCTCTTTCAGTTTTCTCTCTGAAATGGTGTCATGGCACCAGGTCCCTAGAACCCTCCTTTAGAACCCTCCTTTGCCCTCCCTCTGGAATGCCATTAGAATGCTCTCCAATTGCCCTCTGGCACCCTCGGGCCTCACTGTTTGCATTCAGGCCAGTGGTTCTCAACCAGGACAATGCCATCCCCTGGGGAGTGGGATGTTTGGAAACAGTGCCAGAATTTTTGGTTGTCAAGATGAAAAGCCACCACCTCTGCCCAGCATGCCTGGCACAAAGAGAGCAGGATTTTCCTTCTCCTGGTCCTTGGCATTCCTACAGAAGGTGCTTTCCTTTCCTTTTCATCTCAGTTGTAACCACACCGCAAAGTGATTAAAAAGCCGTGAAATCTCAGAGCGCAGGGACGGAATGTAGTGTTGACATTAAGTGAAACTTCTAACCAAGGTGATCCAGCACCTATTTAATGATAAGCATCATTGTCCTCACGCTGCAGGGCAAGTAGGCACACGTCATATACACTGCTCACCGGCCACATACGTGACAGCAATCACTCTCTAAGCCCCACACCATGTACTCCTACAGTGCAGGAAATTCCAGCTCAGGAGAGACTGGGACCTGCAAAGACTCCCTTCTTGCTGGAGAAGGCATTTTCCTTCCTGGTCTCCATCTGAATCCGAGTCTCACCTTCTTTAAACTCCCATCAACCAACAGGGGGACTCAACTGTCCTATATGTCCTATATTTATACCTTCCTTAAGAACCATATGGAAATCCAGGTTCCTTACTCGGTTTGGCCTGGTCTAGCTCCAAAATTTGCAAGATTTTATTCTGGTAATAAAAACTTGCGCACATGTGTGGGTTTCCAAGGAAAAGTGTTTCCCACACTCAGGCCCAGGAACTTGTTCTTCTACAGTGTTTGAGAAGGAGAGTTTAAGTAGATGGGAATTCACTCCCATAAGACTCCAAAAGGTAGTTTGTCTCTGGGGCTGGAAAGATCTCGAGTGGTCTTTGAGCACTGTCACCTACCACTTCTGTGAACTTGGACATGTTACTTAACTTTCTAAACCTCGAGGTGGTTAACTCTAAAAGGTGGGCATCCGTACTAGGCTAAGTGTGTTTTGAAATTTGAGATCATATGTATTCAGCTCCTGGCATGTATTAGACACTCGGTAGCTATGAACTTTAATTATCACAATTCAAAGAGAAATAGATGACAGCCAAAACCCTATGATCACCACTGACACGTGTAACCTTGATGTCCACTGGGGTTACCTGGTTCTTTGAAATTCAAATTAAATTGACTTTGCCTCGAACCCCACATATGGCGGGAGAGCCAGAGTTTCTTCCCATCTCTCTGCAACTCTCAGAGGCCCGGTGTAGATCAGTTCTGATGCTTCTCTGCTCATGCTGCATTTCTGTTTTTGTAGAATCACATCAGTTTGGGAGCCACTTGGCTGTCCTAGAAGCACTGGCTGCAAAAGATTGAATTCTAGTTTTTTCACTTCCTCAGATTCTGCTGAGACAAGGTTATGTTCAACAGATTAATTTTCTTTTTATTTATTTATTTTTATTTCAGAATATAATGGGTATATATGTTTCATTTATATACTTTGTTTTTGTACACATTGAATCAAAGTTGTACCCATCCTCTTCTCCGCTTCCCCCAACTTGATTTTCATTGAGATTTACTTCCATATGTGTTAATCAGTTGCTTACAATTTGGTGTTGAGTACATGTGTTTATGTCTTCATTCTTGTGCTGTTTCACTTAGAAGAATGGTTTCCAGATAACTCCAGGCTGCCCCCAAAAAATACTAGATTGCCAATTTTTTTAAGGCTGAGTCATAATTCATGGTAAGCATATACTACATTTCATTAATCCACTCATGTATTGGTGGGCACTTGGGTTATTCCCACATCTTTGCGATTGTGAATTGCACTCCTATAAACATTCAAGTGCAGGTGTCTTTTTTCTAAAATGACTTCTTTTCCTTTGGATATATACCTAGCAGTGGGATTGCTGAATCAAATGTTAGGTCTACCGTAAGACCTTTGAGGTATCTCCTTACAATTTTCCATAGAAGTTGCACTAGTTTGCAGTCTCACCAACAGTGTATAAGAGTTCCTTTCCCTCTGCATCCATGCCAGCATTGGTTGTTTGGGGACTTTTTAATATGAGCCACTCTCATTGGAGTTAGGTGATGTCTCGTTGTGGTTTTGATTTGCATTTCCCTAATGATTAGAGACATTGAGCATTTTTTCATGAGTTTATTGGACATTAGTCTATCTTAATTTGAAAACTTTCTATTCGTGCCTTTTGCCCACTTTCTTTTTTAAATTAAATCATAGCTGTGTAAATTAATGCAATCATGGGGTACAATGTGCCAGTTTTATATAGAATTTGAAATATTTTCATCAAACTGGTTAACATAGCCTTTATGGCATTTTCTTTTTTTTTTTCTTTCTTTTTTAGTTAAATCATGGCAGTGTACATTAATACTATTATGGGGTACAGTGTACTGTTTCTGTATACAATTTGAAATACTTTCATCCAACTGGTTAACATAGCCTTCATGTCTTTTTCTTAGTTATTGTGTTAAGACATTTATATTCTACAATTAGAGAGATTCACATGTACTCTTATAGGATGAACCATAAGCATGATCCCACCAATCACCCTCCCTCCACCTACCCTCCCCCCTCCTCTCTCCTCCCTCTCCTCTCTCCCCATATTCCTGGGCTAAAATTGAGTTATAGCTTTCCTATGAAAGCTATAAATTAGTTTCATAGTAGGGCTGAGTACATTGGATATTTTGCTTCCATTCTTGGGATACTTTGCTAAGAAGAATATTTTCCAGCTCCATCCATGTAAACAGGAAGGAGGTAAAGCTCCGTCTTTCTTAAGCTATTGTGTTAAGACATTTATATTCTACATTTAGTAAATTTCACATGTATGGGTGTAAGATTCACCATAGGTGTGGTTCCACCAATTATCCTCTCTCCACCCATCCTCCCCCCCTCCCCCCTCTCTCCCCTTTCCCTTTATTCTTGGGCTATAATTGGGTTACAGATTTCATATGAAAGCTATAAATTGGTTTCATAGTAGGGCTGAGTACATTGGATACTTTTTCTTCCATTCTTGAGATACTTTGCTAAGAAGAATATTTTCCAGCTCCATCCATATAAACATGAAGGAGGTAAAGTCTCCATCTTTCTTTAAGGCTACATAATATTCCATGGTGTACATATCCCACAATTTATTAATTCGTTAGTGGGTCAATGGGCACTTGGGCTTCTTCCATGACTTAGCAATTATGAATTGGGCTGCAATAAACATTCTGGTACATATATCTTTCTTATAATGTGAATTTTGGTCTTCTGGATAGATACCTTGTAGAGGAATTATAGGATTGAATGGCAGGTTTATTTTTAGATCCCTAAGTGTTCTCCAAACATCTTTCCAAAAGGAACGTGTTAGTTTGCATTCCCACTAGCAGTGTAGAAGTGTTCCCTTTTCTCCACATCCACACCAACATCTCTGGTTTTATGATGTGGGAGTTAGATGATATCTCAAAGTAGTTTTGATTTGCATTTCTCTGATGATTAAGGATGATAAGCATTTTTTCATATGTCTGTAGGCCATGAGTCTGTCTTCTTCAGAGAAGTTTCTTTTCAAGTCCCTTGTTCACCCTGAGATGGGATCACTTGTTCTTTTCTTGCTAATATGTTTGAGTTCTCTGTGGATTCTAGCTATTAAACCTTTGTTGGAGATATAACCTACAAATATCTTCTCCCATTTTGAGGGCTCTCTGCTTGCTTTACTTACTGTGTTCTTGGCTGTGCAGAAGCTTTTTACTTTGATCAGGTCTCAGTAATGTATTTTTGGTGTTGCTTCAATTGCCTAGGGGGTCCTCCTCATAAAATATTCACCCAGGCTGATTTCTTCAAGTGTTTTCCCTACACTTTCTTCTAGTATTGTTATAGTTTTGTGTCCTAAGTTTAAGTCTTTAATCCAGTGAGAGTCTATCTTGGTTAATGGTGAGAGGTGTGGGTCCAGTTTCAGTCTTCTACAGGTTTCCAGCCAGTTTACCCAGCACCATTTGTTAAATGGGAAATCTTTTTCCCATTGAATGTTTTTAATTGGCTTGTCAAAGATCAAATAACAGCAAGTAGCTGGTTCATCACTTCATTCTTTATTCTGTTCCATACATTTACCTCTCTGTTTTTGTGCCAGTCCCACACTGTTTTGATCACTGTCCATTTATAGTATAGTCTTAGGTCTGGTAGCAATTCCTCCTGCTTTGTTTTTATTTCTGAGTAATGTCTTGGCTATTTGAGGTTTTTTTTTATTCCATATAAAACTAAGTATCATTTTTTGGAGATCATTAAAGTATGACAGTGGAGCTTCAATAGGGATTGCACTCAAATTGTATACTTCTTTGGGTAATGTGAACATTTTAACAATGTTGATTCTTCCCAGCCATGAACATGGTATGTTTTTCCATTTGTTCACATCTTCAACTATTTATTTTCTTACAGTTTCATAGTTCTCTTTATAGAGATCTTTCACATCCTTTGTTAGGTAAACTCCCAAATATTTCATCTTCTTGGGCACTACTGTGGACAGAATAGAGTCTGTGACTGTTTTTTCAGCATGACTATTGTTGGTATATACAGAGGCTACAGATTTATGAGTGTTGATTTTATAATCTGAGATGCTGCTGTATTCCTTGTCACTTCTACAGCTCTAAGAGTTTTGTAGTAGAATCCCTAGTGTTTTCAAGATATATAATCATATCATCCGTGAAGAGTGAAAGTTTGATCTCTTCTGATCCTATGTGAATACCCGTGATCACCTTTTCTTGCCTACTTGTGATGGCTAAGACTTCCATTCCAATATTTAAAAGCAGTGGAGACAATGGGCAACCTTGCCTGGTTGCTGATCTGAGTAGAAATGATTTCAATTTAACTCCCTTTAATACAATATTGGCTGTGGGTTTGCTACAGATGGACTCTATCAGTTTGAGAAATGTCCCTTCTATACCTGTTTTCTTAAGTGTTCTAATCATGAAAGGATGCTGGATATTATCAAAGCTTTCCTGCATCAATTGAGAGAATCATATGGTCTTTGTTTTTTAATTTGTTTATGTGATGAATGTATTTATAGATTTCCATATATTGAACCAGCCTTGAGACCTTAGGATAAAACCCACTTGGTCATGGTGTATAATTTGTTTGATGTGTTGCTGGATTCTGTTTGCTAGGATCTTGTTGAATATTTTTGCATCAAGATTCATTAGTGATAGTGGTCTATAATTTTTTTTTCTTGTTGGGTCTTTTCCTGGTTTGCGGATCAAGGTGATGTTTACTTCATAGAATGTGTTGGGTAGTATTCCTTCTTTTTCTATATTTTGGAAAAGGTTGAGTAATATAAGTACTAGTTCTTTAAAAGGTTTGGTAGAATTCTGACATGAAGCCATCTGCTCCCAGGCTTTTCTTTTTAGGGAGATTTTGTATGGTTGATGCTATTTCAGAACTTGATATAAGCCTGTTCAACATTTCTACTTCCTTCTGGCTAAGTCTTGGAAGGTGGCATGCTTCCAAGTATTGGTCAACTCACACTCAGCTCTGATTTCCAGCCTCTGCCCGCCTGCCTTTGTCTCAGCTATGATCACCTGATGGCCAGGTGTTTCTTAGTCTCACTATAGCAGTTCTCCTGGCTCAGCCCTACCCTGGGAGTATGCTGTCTTTCACACGTCCCCGTGGCACCCTGCCCAGGCAGGTACCACCTCAAGCATACCCTTTACTCATGGGGCATGTGTTTCTGTCCCAGATTTGTTCTGTCAGTGGCTGCCCCTAGAGAAGAGGCCTGGCTTCCTCTGGTAGCCCAGAGAGGCAGGGAGTGTCTCTCCAAAATATACCCAAGGGTGTGAGCCCTATTATTCTCACTGCTGATGCTGCTGGTCTGTGCTATTGGGCCCCACCTCTTCTTCTCCGGTATGGTTCCCTCAGTTCACCATCTTCTCCTTACTCCCGTGCCACAGAATCAGCACAGACCAGCAACAGCCCATTCCCAGTCCACACCTCTCAAGAAAATGCCCAAAAATCTGGACTTCATGGGGGACAGGCCTCCAGACCTCAGGGTGAGAGTGGATGGGAGTGCTAGGAGTTCAGAATTGCAGATATAGAATATATACAGTTTTATGCCTGATGGGAGAGTGCCATGGCACATTCGTAAGTCCTCTCTAGGGAAAGACTTTGGGTTTTGAGAGGGTCTCTCCCATGGGATAAAATAGGAGGGTATCTAAACTCTGCCCGTTTGTTTGCTAGAGTATACTGTGAGCTGTTCTCATGGGGGAGGGGATTCCTGTCTGCTTGGCGATGGATTTTGTACCTATTGTTTGTTTCCTTGGGATCACAGCTCACCTCAGCAAGGTTGAGGTGTATTCTTCAACCTTCTCTCTTGGCTTAGCTCCAAACCATCGATTTACTTGCTAAACTTCTGTCCTTTAACTCTCCTTCTGTACGGGAGCCCCTGTGGAAAGCTGGCTCCAGTCAGCCATCTTGCCTCTTCCCCACTTGCCCACTATTTAATGAGGTTGTTTGGTTGTTTCTTATTGATTTGCTTGAGTTCTTAGTAGATTCCAGTTATCTGTCCTTTATTCGGTGCATAGATTGTTAGTAAAACCTTAAGACAACAGAGGATGTTTATGTGGAATTATCCCTAAACTGGAATATTAGACATCCTTGCTAAAAAAAAAAAAAAAAAAAAGGCCTCTGACCACCTTGCCATTGGCAACTCATCACTAATTACATTACATTTCTCTACAGGTATAATCAAGCTCAAACTCTTGGATTCAAGCAATCCTCTGCCTCAGTTTTTCATTTTTAGTAGAGATAGGGTATCACTCTTGCTCAGGCTGGTCTCAAATTCCTGAGCTCAAGCAATCCACGTGCCTCAGCCTCCCAGTGTTCTAGATTACAGAGGTGCACTCACCTTCCCTTCTTTTTTCTTATCCCTCTCCTCTTATCTCAGCTTAACCGTTCTCCTTCTGCCTTTCACCAAATTCTTGTTAATCAAATGGAAAGCACCTCTCCCAAAGAAGCCATCTCTTTCCATGAAGTATCTTTCTACACATAAAGTAGCCAGCACATCAAGGCATTTTCATAACCAAATCCTAAGAGGGTCTTTGGTGCCCAGCTGTTGAAATAACACTCTTATTGCACAACATATGGAAACTCAGGAAGCACAAATGTCCTAAGGCTCTGAGGCTGGGCTGCCATATAAGGATTTGCAGGTTGTGTACTACACAAATACATCTAGCCCAGAGGGTAAGTAAATGGGGCAAAATTTATCCAGTTCTCTAGTCCCCAAGCTATGTGACCTTTGCTGTTGGATAATTTTTCCTAAGTTAGCCACTGAGGTATCTGTCCAGAGGGGGCACCATTTTCCAATTCTCATAAAGGTATGGTATGTATTAACAATGGTCATGCTTAAAGTCAGGGTATTTGCAATTAAGTTAGGTATATCAGAGCTTCTGCACAGCTAAGCATACAACAACTAAAGCATGCAGACAACCTTCAGAATGGCAGAAGATATTAGCATGCTATGAATCGGACAGAGCTTGGAATTGAAATAATGTAGTTTCAGTAACTGAGTGGGAATGGTAGTGGGCCTATGTCATTTTGATGGAAAGACATCTGCAGTTTCTCCCCAAAACTGTCACTGGGAGGTATCATTTGCATATTAAACACATATTTAAGAATAAGCATGCAGCAAACAATCAGAAACTGGCATCACAAACATCACTCCCCAAAGCAATAGTAGGGATTGAAATGTACCTCTAGGAATGCTTGTCTGGATTAGGTGGAGTGACCATACCAGGATCTGTTTCTAGGATATGTGATCTTTTAATAAAGGAAAAATAGGAACAAAACAGTGATTCCTTTACATTCCCACTCTCAGAGAGATTTTGAGAACTAAATAAATTTAGAATAGTGGCTGGGCACTATAGAAGCTCAGTAACCTTGGGTACCAATGTCATTATTCCCAGGATGAAAGCCAAAATATTTACAAATTCACTAGCCAGTAGGCGACCAGCATAGCCATTTTCTCTCCTGATTTCTCTCTTTTGATCAAAATGTATTTTTCAAGTAATAGCCCAATGTTTTTTGAGCAGACTAAAAGCATTAAACATTTTATTTTATTTTATACCTGTGAGAACCTCATCTAGCAGGAAATAGCATTATCCCCATGTTACCAATGAAGAAATTGAGGCAATGAGAAGTTAAGTAAGTTGGCCCGAGGTCACACCACAGGCATTGGAATCCAAACCACAGCTCATGTCTTTCACCACTGTGCTGTACTGTTTTTGTCCTTCTAGGCACTTGTAAGGACATCTTTGTTTTAACAGGAAAGCTCTTTTGATGGTATAACCTTTGTGCCTGGATAAGTTATTTTTTTACCACTTTATGACCCTTTTTTCTATTTTCCAATTGTTCCATACTTATCATTTTATAACTGATTTTTATAACTGAGAAAAGAGGGATAAATAAATAGTAAAATTAAATAAGGAAATAAATGAAAGCCTCTCACATAAGCAAAGGGGGCTACTGATTTGGGTCTAATTAATGTTAGAATACTTTCTTAGGTACAGATACTGCACAGCCATTAGCTCATTTCTTCTTCATGGTGTGCTGGGAGGCAAGGGGACTGTATATCCATATTTGAATGAGGTTGTATACCCTACAGGAGGGTGGCTGCAGGGAGTGTACTGATGGGCAGACTCAGCCCTGGATTCCCTGACCCTCCAGGGTCTACATCATTCATGCTGTCTATGTTCCCAAGGACCTACGTATGTAGGCAGAGCAGTAACAACCCACTCCTGCAATTTAAAGCTACTGTTCATTCTTCTTCCAACTATAGGAATGTTTACTTTTAATTCTGTGAATGTAAGAATGATGTGGGCTGCTTGTTTAAAATGCACGTTCTCACTCTCAGAAATATTCACTTATTAGCAAGGGTGGGTCCTGGGAGTCTTCATTCCTATGTAGCACCTTAGAAGTTACAACTGAGAGTTCTCCTTTCATTTTTGTTTTGGGTGGAGAATGGGGAGGGACAGACTTGGCACTTTCTCTGGGCCAAGATGTGAGCTGAGTGTTTCAGAAACATTCCCGCACTGCAATCTTTACAACCACCATCATTATTAGCATTTACAGAGTGGACTGAGAGTCAGAGTTTAAACCTGTATGTGAGCCACAGCTTTGACCCAGACCTGCCAGACCTAAACACTTGCCTCTTGAACATTTATTTTTCTTTCTTATTAAATCATAAAGAGGTAGATCATGTATACATTAATACATTTATGGGGTACAATGTGCTGATTTCATATACAATTTGAAATGCTAACATCATACTGGTTAATATGTCCCTCACCTCATTTATTTAATGATTGTGTTAAGACATTTATACTCCTATACTTAATATATCTGACATGTACCTTTGCAGTATGCCGCATAGTTGTGCTTCCACCATTCTGTCCTTAGATTCTGCTACAACTCTCTCATCAGTGAACCTGACCTGGTGCCACAGAAGTTGGTGGGCATGCCAGTGGGGGAGTGGAAATGCCTATCTCCACTACAAGTGCCCTTACAGTATATTTTCCTAAGTTTCTTACTACTTTTCTGAGAGCAGCAGCATGGGAGATGTTCAAGCCTTCCCTCTTAAACATTTGAATAACCATTTCCAACTCTAGGTCTTCCAGCCTGGTCTCATCATGGTCACTAAGGACTTTTGTTAAAATATCATATTCCCAGACCCATCCTTGAATCATGGAGACAGAGCCTGAATGTAGGACCCAAGTCTGAATTTTTATCAAGCCTCTGGGTGGCTTCTGAAACACAGACTAACTTTTATCCTATACTTGGGTCCTGGCAGGGCTGCTATTCAGTTAGTGAGCATGGACAGGCTATCTAAATTGGTTGAGCATTGAAATCCCTCCATTCTGCTTGGTAAACACCTGGTCTGCCAAGTCTCTGGGGTCCCCTCCAGCTCCTCTATCATTCTGGCCACCCACCCAAGACTTCTCACAAGCTTGCAATTGTGGCTGCTGCTCAGGTCCCTGTGTCTACATGGGTCCTCTCTAGAGCTGGAACCACTATCTGTTCTGTCTAGAGGGTGCTCATATCCTACCTGCTGTCAAGGCTTTTGAACTGGTTTATGTACACCCCTCCGTTGTCAGGCTGTCCACCCTGGAAGACAGGGATGATGACTTATATGTCTTTACATTGCAAACAGAGCCTAGACATAATTAAATGTTCATTTATTAAATTTAGGGTTTTTTTTAAAATTCTGCCTGTGAGATTTTTGTTCTCATATGTGTTTTAAGATGGGTCTTGGATGGAAGGGGCAACAGTGAGGGGAAGACCCAGAGCTGAGTCCTTGGAAGCTGTCTGTACATCAGGGTGGACCTGAGATGTCTGGGATGGAATAAGGTCTCCAAGCTTAGAGGGACATGGAAAGATGAGAAAGCAGTGATAGGCTGAAAGAGAAAATGGGGTGCTCAGCAGACACGGACCCTCAATGAGACATTTGCTTACTGTTAGGTGGGTGAATTGGGCTCATTTCCCACATAATCTAAAGAGAAGAAAGAGACCTGCGGGTAGCAGTCTGTCAGTTTCAATTCTCTTGTAGCCTCAGCCTGTGGAAAACACATTAAATTCTCAGGAAGGAACCCATTAAGCCAAATAAACGTCACAGTAGCCAAACATTATCGGCTCCCTGACTTCCACAGATAACTTTAGAGATGGTTATTTCCTTAGTTGAGAAATCATGGCCAGGTATTTTCAATAAAAATGAGTTTTGCAACCTCTAACATGTTTGAGAAAAAGAAATATTTTGACACTCTATTCCAATAATAGGTAATGCAGAATAATCTCTTGGGTAAATCAGTGATGTGGAACAATTTGCTTCATCACAGAAAGGCTGTTTCTCTCCCCACCTCTGCCTTTCCTTCTGGAATGTCTATATCATCTCCCATGCGTCTGCTCTCAGAAAAGTAATAAGAAATTTAGGATAATATACTGTAAGTGTGTGTGTAGTGGAGAGAGGCATTTCTGCCCCCCACTGGCATGCCCACCAACTTCTGTGGCACCAGGTCAGGTTCACTGATGAGGGAGTTGCAGCAGAATCTAAGGACATCTAATTAATTAACCCCTGATTATTTCAAAATGAAGTTTATAACAGAGGACAGTGTGCCACAGCTGCGTTTGGGAGACGTAGAGGAAAAAAAAAGGTAAAACTGTAACCTGACCAGCTCTGAGCATGAAAAAGAAATCAGGGCAGAAACCAGGCTATCCTGCTGCTCAGTGACTCAATTTCCAAGTTGAGGTCAACTGTGAAAATAAGTCCTCCAGACTGGCCGTTCTGCAAAAATTCCTACCCATCCAAGAGCCTCTGGCAGGAAAATGAATACAACATAAGTTCTTTAGTGGAGGGCGATCCTCAAGGCAGCTTTGGGGGGTGGGAACCCCTTAATCCTCAAAGAAAAAGGCCGTGGTTAGAGAAGAGTTGGGACCCTACATATCTGCTTCCTCTCTTCCCTTCTCTATTCCTCAGTTGGTTTAGAAAAACTGAAGGGCACAAGCCATTTTGGCAAAAGCCTTTCCGTTCCCTCTTGCAAGAATGAGCTCAGTGTTTTCACATTCTTTCCCCGCAGTGGTCTGCCTCTGCACAACGAAGTCGCAAGGTTTGCTAATGTCTAAGAAATAACTTGAAATGGTTCCTTAATAAGAACCACCCCCAAGTGTCAGGAGAAACTGATGCCAGGGAGATACAAACTAACAATTAAAAATAACTTAAAAAAAATAAAAGATCCTCTATTCCAGTTTCCCAAAATACCACTGTTTTCTATCTTGAAATCACAGAATTCCTGGTTTGGGAGATCTGGGTTCAAATTCCAGCTCCATCCCTCCTCCCTGAGGCATGCTGGGCAAACCCCTTACTTCCTCTGAGCCTCAACTGTGAAATGGGGTTCCAGGTGGGAAGAGAGAATAGGCTTCTCTTTAGCCTTGCTTCATACTTTGTTATCTGCCTGTGAAATAACTCTGAAAATAGCCAACGATCACGAAGTCCCCAAGGACACAACAGTTTATAAGTTTCCAACCCACGCAAGAAAGAGGAAGACTGGGAGGGGAAAAGCAGACATCACTTGGTCCCTCCACAGACAAGGTCTGTCTCTCTACTACTGACATTCGATCCAAAACACACCTGGCTCCAATTGCTCCCTGATTCTAAAACAAAAGCCTCCATGCACATCAATGATGTGCACCAGTTCCTGAAGAGAAAAGAGAAAACTTCCAGCATTCTGCATCAGAGCACAGTCGGCCAAGATGTCCTGACACTTTCTCATCATTGTCTTCCTCATCGTAATTATTAACGTTTTGATGGCAAAGACGTGCCTCCACCTTGCTTTTGGCTGAAGACTGTTGCAGAACTTCCAGAACAAAGAAGAATGGCATTCTGATCTTTAGAAAAAGTTACATTCTTCAAAACCGAATACAGAATAAACGTGAACATATTTTGTATTTTCACAGTGAATTTTATAAAAGGAATCACCAGACCAATGCAGCACCATGCTGATTAAATGAGAGAGCTGAAATAGTGACTTTTACACCTGGCTACACATTAGAAACAACTGCAGTGCTTTAAAAACTGTCCAGACACCCTCCCTACCTTGAGAACCCTGATTTAATTGGTCTGGGAAGGGACCCAGGCATCTATGCCACAGCTCCTAAGATGATCTAACATGCAGTCAGGGCTGAGAGCTACTGCTCTAAAATCGTTGGTTATGATTTTCTTGAAGGTGCCAACTGTTATCATTTATGTAGCCACTTCCACATCTGGTGAAAGGTAACTCAAAGGCCTTGACACCCGAGGACTACTAAGTGTGTGTTCCGGTTAAGGGAGGCAAACGCAGGTAGAAAAGATGATTTAGCTCAGAAAGTTGCAAATACAGGTATGCTGAGCTAATTAATGGTGTGTAATGGGGAGGCTGCCTTTGGTCATGGCCACACTCTCTGGTGGCCAGAGAAGATTAGAGCTGCTCATTCAAGAAGCAAGAGGAGAAACTGACAAGGAAACCTCATCACTCTGAACCTCTGCACGCTTCCTGTTGAGAATGGCCCCTGAAACAACTGCATGCTCACAGGAGAGAAAAATATAATTAAATTCAAATGGGGGTGGAGGAGAGGAGGGAAAGAGGAAAGGGGAGAAGAGAGGGCTTAGTAAGTTCTCATCGAATGTGTACCATGTAAGGGTGCTGTATACACCCTTGGTAGGTAAAGCCCAACTACAACTTGAACTTTACCTAACACGAACAATGTAACCTAATGATCTATACCTTCGTATTAATCTGAAATAATAATAAAAAAGGAATGGCTCTGATATAGCCAGCCCAACGGAGAGAAACCTTTTGAACATAAACTAAACTACCTGTTGGGCTGGCTTGTTAGGCTGCAGTGAAGTGACCTAAAAGTTCTCCTACATATCGAGAAACTTGAGCATCTATCTATAACCTAGGACACCACACTTTTACTAGTTCACAGATGAATCCTGAGCGATTCTTCTCACTGAGCTACCTTAGAAATAGCCAAGGACCCTCTGCCTATATCCATCAGGACCTGGGAGGAACACCCTCTCCTTCTTTTCCCCCGATTCACCTCCACCACTCTCTCACATACCTGGTCACCTCTGTGGGCTCTTCCCCATTTTCTTTTTCCAGTGCCAAGGACATTGTTTCACACACTGCTTCTTTCTTTAGAGAAGACACTTATATCCCTATAAAGTCCACAATGTTTATCTTTGAGGCCTGTAGTAGTTTTAATTCTTGGTCTTAATTATTTCCTCTCCTGGAATAGTATTAAAAAATCATCTGTCCTTGCCATGGGCTCCTGGTATGTAGTGTTCCCCTATCCCTTGCCTCTGGACTTGGCCATGCAAGTTGGTTTAGGCCAGTGGAATGTTAGCAGATATTAGCATACTTAATATGAGATTTGTATAATTTGCCTTGCTTTTGTCAATGTCGTGATGTAAACTTGCTGTAGCTTGGCTACTGGTCCAAAGAAGATGAGGGGTGTGTAGAGATGACTTGAACCCAGCTCGCCACTTGGAGTGTAATAGCCTAGATCAGCTGAACCTCAGATGGCCCACAAATCTATGAACAAGAGACACGTTCTTGCTTTTAGATACCACCTGTGACAATATCTAGTACAGGACCTCAACTATCTAAGTGTGTGGCCTCTAACCTCAGGACTTTGCTAATGTGGTACATAAAAATCATCTTTTGATGCCCTCTCATTGTTTAGTTTCCATTCTGAACTGGCGTTGTCAACTTCCTGCTCCACTTGTTGGCTTCACAAGTTCACATCTGTCTGTCCTCTGATCCTTGACTGTGGACAACTTATCTTCCTCTGTGGAAATGGCGCTCTTGTCTGCCTCTCTGATTCTGCCTCCTTCCCCCTTTGGGCATCAGTTGTACTTGCTCTCTTCTCTGCTTTGCTGTCATTGGTTCTGCATCTTTTGTGGATACAGGGTACTCTGCAATCATTGTGGGGGCTACTTTTCACCGTACCCAGCTACTTTTCATTTCTTTTCTTCTTTTTTTTTTTTTTTAGAGACAAAGCCTCAAGCTATCCCCCTGGGTAGAGTGCTGTGGCATCACAGCTCACAGCAACCTCCAACTCCTGGGCTCAAGCAAGTCTCCTGCTTCCACCTCCCAAGTAGCTGGGACCACAGGCACCCACCACAACACCTGGCTATTTTTTGGTTGTAGCTGTCATTGTTGTTTGGTGGGCTCAGGCTGGATTCGAACCCGCCACCTTAGGTGTATGTGGCTGGTGCCTTAGCCACTTGAGCCATAGGTGCCCAGTCACCCAGCAACTTTTCTAAATTTATTTTTATTTTTGTAGAGACACAGTCTCACTGTGTTAACCAGGCTGGTCTTAAATTCCTGGGCTCAAGCAATTCTCCCACCTTGGCTGTCCAAAGTGCTAAGATTATCGATGAAAGTCACTACATCTGGCCTATTTTACTTTTTCTGTTTCTTTTCTTTTCTTTTCTTTTTTTTTTTTTTTGAGACAAGGTCTCAATCTGTCACCCACCTCAAACTCCCAGGTATAAGTAATCCTCCTGCCTCAGCCTCCTGAGTAGCTAGGATATAAAACCTGGCTATTTTGTTGTTGTTGTTGTTGTTGTTGTAGTTTTGGGGTTTTTTTGTTTTTTTTTAATTGAATGTTAACTATGTACATTGATACTCTTCTGGGGTACAGTGTGGGGTTTTCACATGCATTCTGAAATACTTCCATCAAACTGGTCAACACAGCCTTCATGTCATTTTCTCAGTTATTGCTTTAAAAC
>CAUYTI010076997.1:0-14371 GCA_963575145.1 Galago senegalensis | reverse complement strand
TGACCAGCCAACTATAAAAGGGGGTCTTGAACAATAAAGCTTTGCTACTTCCACCAGAGAGGTAGTCTCTCTCCTTCACTATAATAATTCCAGATGCGAGACTGCACCTGTAGTGACGCTGTCTGTCTCTCGTGAAACCTCCATGCAACAGTCTTGTACCTTTAGCATGGAAACCATTTATGAAGGCTCATTGGTTCCCTTTACCCGTAAACAGTACAAGGAGTACCTTAAACCACTTGAAAGCTAAATGCACAGAAGTCAAAGAACAAATGAATACATATTGATAGCCAGATAGGAGAAAGAAAAGGAAAAAAGATTTTTAAAAGTTTGTATGTTCTTATTGGGAATACTCTTCCCAGCAAGAGTAAAACATTATATAGAATCCAATAACTTTCTCTATATGTAAGTCCTGCCTTATTCAGGTCCATAAAAATTACCAAGCCTTTAAAATCCTTCAATGGCACTCAAATACCCAATGAGAGAAACTCAAGGGAAAACAGAATCGTACTAATTGTACTTCTATTTCCCAAAGTACTATCTAAATGTATTTTATCCTATGGCCTTCCAGATCCTTCTTCTAGAGGGCTCCATGGCAGTCTCCAACCAGATTCCTGAAATGATGGGCTCAGAGGACCAGGGGTAGGAGCTCCTGGAAAACAAGCCTGATGGCCTCTCCATCATCCTTGCCCAGAATGGGCACATGACCAACTACCCAAGTGCAGCTCCATGAGTGATTCCTCAGCCAGTCCTACCCTCACCCTGCCCTAAGTGTAGATGGGGAAGATACCAGTGAATTGAGAAAAGAGGCAGAGGTGAGGGAATAACTTCCCTGGAAACTGACTGCAGACAAATGTAGTTTCTATGTAGTTCAGAAACCTCCAGATCCTAGTACTTAGCGGCTCTAAGCTAGGGTGACCAGACGTCTCACTTTTGGTGGGACAGTCCTGCTCTTTAACAATTTGTCCTACATCCCATGGTGTTTTTAAAAAGTTCCGATTTTTGGAAAGAATGCATGAATGTTTGAGAAAACAGGAAGGGAATATATGGTTTTCAGCTGCCATGTGGCTATTTCACCAGAATATGAGTTTTATATTATTTTTGTTAATTTTATGATGTTAAACTGTAGTAATAATAATAAATAATTGTTGAGAAGTGATTATCAAGAACTGCTTATCAAAGTTTGCATTGTTTTCAGGCCCTGCCCCATCCCTGTCCCGCCCCCCCCCCGCCATGTTGTCTCGCTTTACAAATGTTAAAATCTGGTCACCCTACTCTAAGCCAACCCTCGCTAAGCTGGGGTGGAAGTAGATGATGCCATATTCCAATCTCCTACAGTGACTCTTCCCAAAATCTTTTAACACTTTTCAATAGAAACTTCCACATTTGTCAGTTCCTCCAATTAAGTAAAACAAAAAAAGCAATAACCTGTCCAGGACTCCATTGAGCCCTCTTTTTAAAATATGCTTTCCTAGATATCTCCTAACATTCCATGTCCTTCATTCCTAAGATTTATCTCCAGTCAAACTTGTCAGAAACCCCAATATTCTGATCTCTTTTCTAAAACTCTTACTCCTACAAAACCCAGTGTTGTCTTCAGACCTGGCCTTCCCCTGCTAATTCCCTTTGTCCCCACATCATTGTGTTCTCCAAACTCACTCCCCCTTTCTATTACCAAACACTTGCCTGTAGGATGATAAAGAAGGAAGAGAACTGGGCTCTGAATTAAGAAATCTGAGCTCTCATCTCATTTCTCCCACTTACTATCTCTAAACAAGTCACTTTAATCTCACTGAATTTCAGGTTCCCCATGTGAGCAACCACTAGACTAGATGTTTAAACACAGGGTAAATCCCAGATGATATTTTGCTTGGTCTTTAAGATTCCTTAAAATCCTTAAGTTCTATGATGTTTGAATTCTCTCTCTGGGAAAGTAGGAAATATTTAGATGGCAGAAATGGGAAAAAAAAAACAATAGATCAAAAGAAACACTAACAATGGCAGAGAAGAAAGAAAAAAGTCAAGATACAATTATGGAAAAGTCACAGAAGAAAAATGATGCATAAAAAATAAAAGTTTCATGTAATAAAGCATGTATACTAGCCAAGAATAATCTTATTTTCTACTTACTGGGAAAGATCAACCAAAGAAATCCTCTAAATAGATTAGTAGAAATCCTCTATGTAGATCCTCAAATGTAACATGGTCTATATTTAGATATTCTTCACTTACAGTAAATTAATTCCTCTCTAGGACTTGACTGGTATTGCTTATATAAGGCCTATGTCCTGTGGCACACAGAAGTGAAATTGGCCCTGAAATATTTCATGGTCAAAAGGAGGACCACTATAATTGTGTGTCTAAGGAACACTCTAAGGTGTCTAAGGAACACTCTCCAGAAGAGTTAATATATAATTAACTTTTACTTTATGGACTGATAATGAGTTGAACCTTTACCTGAATCCCAGTGCTATGCAGGTCTCTACAAGTCTATGCCTAGGAGCAAGAGGAAGTATGAGGGAGCAAGGCAGGCTCCTGGTCAAATTATGGGTCAGCTGCTTATTAACTATGGGATCTGGAATAATTAATCAATCTCAGAAGCACTGCTGCTTATTAACTAAACATTAATAAACACAGATACTTTGAAAATCACTTGTGATGACTGTATGAGATGATAAATACTAATAAGCACATGACATGGTATCTAACTCACAGTAGAAAATGTATCAAATATTAGTTTCTTTGCTTTGTATTTTCTTAGTCAACACATAATCATTAAAAATCTATTAAATCCTACCTGAACGTATGGTCTTCAGTAATCTCATCCACTATTAAAGAAAAAAGTAAAATATATTTTAAATCAATAACAGAAAATGATAGCATATTAAATGCTTAAGACACCACGGTGGCCTATGATCTCCAACTACTCAAGAGGCTGAGGTGAGAGGACTGCTTGGAGCTGAGAGCTCACAGTTACAGTGCACAGTAATCACCCTGGTGAATAGTCACTATACACCAGCCTGGGCAAGTCAGTCAGACACCACCTTTTGCAAAAATATAATAAATAAATAAATTAGCATTTTTCTAGTAGCTGGGATAACTTTACAAAACATACAGGCAGCAGATATAGTATAATACTTAAATACTGATCATAGAGTTCCCTTATTTTTTTATAATATTTCTCTTAACTTCTAAAAATAAAAACATACTTTACCTGTTAAAGGAAGCTCTCGACAAGAACAAGTCAAAAAATCAAAATCAGTTGCATCAGAAGTATAGGATGAGTTAGTTATCCACTGTCTGGAGACAGATGGCTGTGATGGTTAAGAATCCATATGACTTTTAAGTTACTTAGAAGATAAAAGGGAGTTATCTTATATGTCAATAGCTAAAAGTGGGGTAATTCAATTCACCACATATTCTAAATAACAAATAACCAGTTCCTGAAGAAATGAAATACCAAAAAAGCACTTCATATAAAAACTGTGTCAAATAAAATGAGTTATATTTGACAAACCTGAAGATGCATAAAATCAGCCTGGCATAGTGGCTCACACCTATAATCCCAACACTCTGGGAGGCCAATGAAGGTCTACCAGCTGTACTCAGGAGTTGAAGATCAGCCTGAGAAAGAGTGAGACCCTATCTCTACTAAAAATAGAAAAATCAGCCAGGCATCGGTGGCAGTCACCAATAGTCCCAGAGACTTGAGAGGCTGAGGCAAGAGGATTATTTGAGCCCAAGAGCTTGAGGTTGCTGTGAGCTATGGTACCACAGTACTCTAGCCTCAGGAAACAGAGTGGGAGAGTCTACCTAAAAAATAAAAAGACACATAAAATCTTGACAGACCATTATCAGTGCCACTGTCTTTGAGGTACAGATATAAAGAAGACTATCACTGGAAGCTAAAAGAATACCAGATATACTTTAGGTAGCCAACCGCTTTAAAAGGATGTAATTAATAAACATTCATCGGACATATTATGATACCAATATGTTCTCTCATACTATTTTCTTTAGGGATAAAATTCAAAAAGCAGCAGCAAAAGGAGAGATATCAGAAGAAGGAAGATAGAAAAGAGAATTACACTAACAAAAATAGTCAAGTACTGAAAAGAATTTCCCAAATACTTATAACCAGTGCATTAGGTATATCCCCTTGTGGTTTAATCCATAATCATATTATTTTTATTCAATAAAATATTTATAATATGTCACTTTCTCCAAATTTCAGGTCTGTAATCAACTACTGACCAAAACTTGAAACCCTGTCAAAACATGGCCATGTGATGATTCCATGTCAGAGGGAGGGCATGTGTGTCTGATGGTGCTTCCAGTTGTTGCTGCAGCTTTCTGGTACAGAGTACATGCACAAGAACTTATCAGGGGTCGGAGTATAAAACATGTGTTTCCACATGAGGCAACTAAGGCAGCAATTTTCCTCACAAGTGATCCTCGGGTGGTGTGGTATACTGAAATTAGAGGCAGACTTGGAATAAAGTCTTGGAATTACATATTATAATTATAGGGCAGAGAAAAATTATATAGATCCTTGGCTTTTTACAATTCTGTAAAAATGTCAGCAAATGGATTCAGCAGTCTAGACGATTATCTTGACCCTGTGTGGACAGGTGCTGCAGTTACAAAAATTTTATATAGCATTGTTAATGTATTCTACATCTGGACACCAGAAGTACCAATCATATAAATATTGTAACTCCAATATTGTTCTTCAGAAAAGGGTACCATCAAGGAGCTTTCAAAAGTTCAATCCAACTTACTTTTTGTTAATCTTACTTGTCAAAATTGTTACTTCCTCCTTGATATGCTCACATTTTTAAAAAAAATTGCAACGTCATTTCCTCTGATTCCTCTCCTACTTTTCTCTAGCCACTACTCAGCCTTCTTTACTTACACCTTTTCCTCTGGGAAATGTGGATATTCCCAGGGTTCTGTCACTGGCCTTCTCCTTCTACATCTTCCCCACCCTGGAGAAGCTGATTCAAATCTATGACTGTGCCTGATAATTGCAATATAACATTATTCCAAGCCTTCATTTCCAATCTCAGTATACCACACCTCTTGGCAGAAATGTCCATCATCTAATTACCAACGAAAAATATCCTGTATGAATATTCCATTAAACTCAACATGTAAAGAAAAGAATTATTCCTCCTTATTGACTAGCTGTTCTTCTCTATGCACCTAGCAATTTACTACTCCTTCCTCATTTAAATTTGTGTGAAACTGCACAACCAGGAAGCTTATAAACCATCTGAGATTTTTCTCTGCCCTGAAATTAGCATATTCAATAACCACTAAATCATGTGAATGGTACCTGTCTCTTGTCACTTCTTTGTATTTTTTCTACCAAGTTTTTATGTCCATATTAAACATGGGCTCTTAACTGCTGACTCTCACAGGGAAAAAAAACATACCACCAACTCTTATTGTTAGTAATTTCTTAAATGAAAAGAAAAATTATAAAAGAAAAACAAAAAAGGCATAATGCCAGGGCAAAGGCCAACATTTGAAAATAAATAAACTAAATTTATTAACTATTTACTTCACCAGGTTTGGGTGACCACTAGACTCATAGCAGTCCACATTTTGCATGCCAAGGAAACTATAGCTCTGACTATTGCAAAAGTCTCTGTAAGTGGTTACCTTCCACTTATCTTCTACATGAGGGGTCAGTAAACTACAGGACACAGGCAATATCTAGCTGGCCATGTTTTGTAAGTAAAGTTTTATTGGCACACAATCAGGCCCATTTGCCTACCCTTTATGTGTGTCCGTTTTCACACTACAAAGGCAGAACAAGAGTAGATATGACAGAGACCACTTGGCCTAAAAGACTTACTACTTACCTGGCCCTTACAGAAAAAGCTTGTCCATCCCTGCTTTAGATCATAACCAGAATGCCCTAATGCTCAACTCTAATCTTGTGACTCCCCTGATCAAAATTCTCCACTGAATCCCTGCAGCAAACTTCATTGTCTACTTACCCAATAGCCATTCCTAATTCTTTCTTACTGGAGAAACACAATTCTCTTTGAATTTTTATCATCTTAATATCCCTTTACAGCTCCAAAAAGAGTAATGATTATTCTAAGCAATCACAGTAATTATATCTGCTTTCCCAGTGACTGGTTTGGGAATGAGCATTATAGTGTAGCCTAGTCAATAAAATGTTACAGGATATCCACTACAAGCTTTTGAGTTTTCTCCTCATTTAAAAGAAACTTGTGAAGAAAAGCAGTCTTTCTAGCCTCTAGATATTGTCTTGTAAGAAAATGGCATTTAGAACTGTTGCTAATTAGCCAACCATGAAAGGAGACATGACCAAAATACCACCAACAGCACAGCTGGGAGAGAGATGCAAGCAATACCTCAATGCCATCCCTGAACCACACCAACAACTCTGGGTCCTAGTGTTTGAGCTACTGTTAGGTCATCTATTGTGTGTAACCAATAAGATTCTACCTAAGAAATTTCTCATGGCCTACAGGCAAAGATCTCCTTTCAACAGTATTAATAAGTCTTCCCTAAAGCTTACCTTAGTGAGTTGTTCACCTCACTCCCAACCACTCTCGCATCTTTTGCACTGGCAAAACAACTGCTCATAAATCCTGTGAAGTTGACTCACACATCCTAAATTTTCACTTGCTATTTCTTTGGCCAAACAAGCAATCCTCTTAGATATTTCTTCTGCCAAACACTGCCTTTCTGCCTCTTTTATCTAGCAAACTTCTCACTCTGCATTGCTTACCTTAAATCCTATTCACTGCTCTGAGGGCATCAACACATGGTGAGCACTGAATAAAGTAGTAGGTAATAAAAATGACATTAAACATAGCATGCTGCTGACTGCATTTTTGAAATGTCTATGACCAGTGACATTGGAACAATGATTATTTCAAAAGACTTTTGGTAGTTATTTGTGAGGTGAACAAATGAATACAAATGATTTCTTTGACAATTCTATTAAAGAAACACAATTCAGTAGGTCTAATTTATTACAAGCACCTTAAAGACCAAAAGTATATATACTCCACCTCTGCCTCCTGTAGCTTGTAACACCTAACTTGTAGAAGTTCTTTCGTAAATACATATAGTCAATTTTAAAGTGTCTTCACATAGTTCAGACTGTACAATAAAGTAGGTGTCCCATCAAGGTAGATAGTATTTTATATAGTAAAATATATTTTATTATATATTTGAGCATAGTATTTCATTATAATTTGTTGAGACTAGAGTTATCTATTAGAATATTTCTTATGATAATCTTTTGGCTAATGGAAACAAAGTCACTGTTATAACAGTTGTCTAGAAGATAGAAGAACATATCTTCTTCTAATAAAGTAATAAATATATTTTGTTTGGTTTCAACATGTGGGGACTGAAGTCAATAATAGTGAGGCCTTATTGTTGTAAGAATTTATAACACAATCTGTGTTTCTCAACAAAGAATTGCTTTTTTGTACTCAGTATGTATCTTTAATAAAATAATCTTCTGGCTGGGAATGGTGGCTCCTGATGGTTTTAATCATGGCATTTTAGGAAGCCAGGGTAGGAAGATCACTTGAGGCCAGGAGCTCAAGCCCAGCTAAGTAACATAGTGAGACCCCTGTCTCTATAAAAAATAAAATAAAAATTAGCCAGGGAGGAGGGGCAAGATGGCTGACAGGCTCCAGGCTCCGACAGAAGCTCCTGTCCAGAGTGAAGGATAATGTCCAAAAAATATCCAATAAAGTTGAAGAGTGGGAGCCCAGCCAAGAGAGAAGAGTGATATCTGTAGGACACCTCTGCTTAGGCAAGTTGAGACTCCAAGAAAGCAATTTATAGGTACATAATACATCCCAAAGGGAAAGTATCCATCCCTTCCCCTAAGAAAGTTGTGGTTTTGTCTTTGTTTTCTCTTCATCTGCTCCTGTAAGTTTTCTCCAGGCCAGCAATGAACTGAGGACCTGTTATCTCACCCCATGTGTGAGAACTTCATGAACAAGGGCCTATTCCCCTAGAGGGACTCTGCTGAGATTCTAAACACTCTCTCACCTGGCAGAAAAACCAAACAAACGTTTCTGCTGCCATTTTGAATTTCCAGTCCAACCTTCCCCTCTTGCCTACAGAAACAGTGGGGGGGGGCACAAGAGCAGTGTCTCCCACCACTGCAGCTGGAAACCTGCTAGACCCATGTGCATTCCACAAGTGGAGGTGGAGGAGTCCCCCATTCCAGACCCCCATGTGGGAGGTCCCAGAACTGCTTGCTACAGCTGCATGCGCCCCAGGGGCAGTGGTGGAGGAGTCCCCCACTGTGAGTGGTCCCAGAACTGCTTGCTAGAGCCGCACATGCCCTGTGGGGGCTGGCACAGGAGTCCCCCACTCTGCATGGGCCCAGAGCTGCTTGCTAGAGCAACGTGTGGCCTGCAGGTGGTGGAGAAGGAGTCCCCCACTCCAGGTGGGCCCAGAACTGCTTGCTAGAGCTGCACATGTCTCTCAGGCAGCTGTGGACGAGTTCCCCACTCCAGGCTCCCACGCCAGGCAGGCCCAGATCTGCTTGCTAGTGCCATGCACTTCCCACAGATGGCAGCAGAGGAGTCCTCTGCTCCAGGCAGGCCCAGAACTGCTTGCTAGAGCCACGTGCATCCAGCAGGCATCAGCTGAGGAGTTCTCCGCTCCAGGCACCATGTGTCAGGTGGGCCCAGAACTGCTTGCTAGAGCCGCACACCACCTGTGGGTGGTGATGGATGAGTCCCCAGCTCCATTTAGGCCTAGAACTGCCTGTTAGAGCCACATGCATCCAGAGAACAGTGGCAGAGGAGTTCCCCACCCCAGGAACCCATACAGGGTGGGCCCAGAACTGCCAGACCTGTATGCTCCTGGCATCCCTGGCCAGCCATCAAGAACTATGAGAGGACGGTCAGTTGAGAGGGAACATCAAGGCGAAGAACAGCAGCCACAGTAGTGAGAACAACAAGCCTCACACCCGGAGGCTCTTCTGGACAGACACGCTCTGCCTCTCTGGGCAACCAGAGGAAGCCAGCATCTTCTCCCGTGGCAGCCACTGACTGAATGGTTCTGGTACAGTCCCCACAGGGTATAAATTCAGCATGGGGAAGAATCAGTGGAAAAACTGGTAATGTGAATAACCAGAGCAGATCAACTCCCCCAAGGAAGGATGGGGCAGATGCAATTGAAGATCCCATCCATAAACAGATGGCTGAGATGTCAGAAATCAAGTTCAGAATTTAGATAGCAAATAAGATTAACAGAATGTAAGAAAGGAGAGAATTTGAATTTCAAGAAATTGTTGAAAAGATATCTCAAGAAGTTATTCAAAATATGTCTCAAGAATTCAATGATTTCAAAGATAAAATGACCAAAGATGCTGAAACAAGAGGTTACAGTCCTCAAAGATCTAAAAACTATGGTAGAATCCCTTGGTAAGAGAATGGAGAAGACAGAAGAAAGGATCTCTGACATTGAAGACAAAGCTTCTGAATATGTCCAAGCACGCAAGGATGAAGAGAAATGGAGAGCAAAAACAGATCACTCTCTCAGAGAGCTCTAGGATAATTAAAAAAAAAAAAAAACAATGTTCATCTTATAGGAATCCCTAAAGGTGACGAAGTTGCTTCACAAAGCACAGAAGCTCTACTTCATGAAATTATGAAAGAGAACTTTCCAGACATGCCAAGAGTCTCTGAAATTCAGATAGCAGACCATTTCAGAACCCCAGTGCAACTCAACCTGAACAAGACATCCCCCAGGCACATCATAATTAACTTCACTAAAGTTAATATGAAAGAGAAAATTCTGAAAGCAGCTAGACATAAGAAAACCATAACCTATAAGGGGAAGAATATTAGAATGACTGTCAATCTCTCTGCTGAAACCTTTCAGGCTAGAAGAGGGTGGTCATCGACTTTTAACCTCCTAAAACAAAATAACTTCCAACCAGGATCCTGTATCCGGCTAAATTGAGTTTCATTTATGACGGAGAAATTAAATAATGACATTCACATGTTGAAGAAATTTGCTATAACCAAACCAGCCCTCCAGGATATTATCAGACCTATCCTCCATCATGACCAAAGGAGTCCTCCACCACATAAGTAAACTCACTCAGAAAATTTTAATCAAATTACAACTTCCACAGTGGCAAAAAGATTAAAAATGTCCACTGGACTTTCAAAAAACTAGATATACAAAATTTTACCAGGATTATCAATATTCTCAATTAATGTGAATGGCTTAAATTGTCCTCTAAAGACGCACTGGCTGGTTGATTGGATACAAAAACTCAGGTCTGATATCTACTGTATACAAGAATCTCATCTTACCTTAAAAGACAAATATACACTCAGGGTAAAGGGATGGTCATCTATATTCGAGGCAAATAGAAAGCAGAAAAAAGGTGATGTTGCAATTTTATCCACAGATACAATAGGCTTTAAACCAACAAAAGTAAGCAAGGATAAAGTTGGACACTTTATATTTGTTAAGGATAATACTCAATATGATGAGATTTCGATCATAAATATTTATGCACCCTACCAGAATGCACCTCAATTTATAAGAGATACTCTAATAGACATGAGCAACTTGATTTCTCCCAGCTCCATCATAGTTGGAGATTTTAATACTTCTTTGGCAGTGTTGGATAGATCCTCCAACAAGAAGCTTAGCAAAGAAATTTTAGATTTAAACTTAACCATTCAGCAGTTGAATTTAACGGACATCTACAGAGCATTTCATCCTAACAAAACTGAATACATATCTTTCTCATTGGCCCACAGAACATACTCCAAAATCGACCACATCTTACATGACAAGTCTAAACTCAGCAAATTTAAAATAATAGAAATTATTCCTTGCATCTTCTCAGATCATGATGGAATAAAAGTTGAACTCAGTAACAACAGGACTCTGCAGACTCATACAAAAACATGGAAGCTAAATAACCTTATGCTCAATGATAGGTGGGGCAGAGATGAGATCAAGAAGGAAATTACCAAATTTTTATAACAAAATGATAACGAAGACACCAGTTACCAGAACCTCTGGGATATGCAAAAGCAGTCCTAAGAGGGAAATTTATAGCACTGCAAGCTTTCCTCAAGTAAACGGAAAGAGAGAAAGTTAACAACTTAATGAGACATCTCAAGCAACTGGAAAAGGAAGAACACTCCAATCCAAAACCCAGCAGAAGAAAAGAAATAACCAAAATTAGAGCAGAATTAAATGAAATTGAAAACAAAAGGATCATACAACAGATCAATAAATCCAAAAGTTGGTTTTTTGAAAAGGTCAATAAAATAGATAAACCTTTGGCCAGCCTAACCAAGAAAAAAAGAGTAAAATCTCTAATCTCATCAATCAGAAATGGTAAAGACAAAATAACAATAGGCCCCTTAGAAAATCAAACAATCCTTAATGAATATTACAGGAAACTTTATTCTCAGAAATATGAAAATCTGAAGGAAATCAACCAATACTTGGAAGCACACCACCTCCCAAGACTCAGCCAGAATGAAGTGGAAATTTTGAACAGACCTATATCAAGGTCTGAAATAGCATCAACTATACAAAGTCTCCTTAAAAAGAAAAGCCCAGGACCAGATGGCTTCACATCAGAATTCTACCAAACCTTTAAATAGGAACTAGTACCCATACTACTCAACCTTTTCCAAAACATTGAAAAAGATGGAGTACTACCCAACACATTCTATGACGCAAACATCACCTTGATACCCAAACCAGGAAAAGACCCAACAAAGAAAGAAAATTACAGAAAGAAATTACAGTTGATTACAAAATTCACTAATGAATATTAATGCGAAAATATTCAACAAGATCCTAACAAACAGAATCCAGCAACACTTCAAACATATTATACACCACAACCAAGTGGGTTTTATCCCAGGATCTCAAGTCTGGTTCAGTATATGCAAATCTATAAACATAATACATCACATAAACACATTAAAAAACAAAGACCATATGATTCTCTCAATTGATGCAGAAAAAGCTTTTTTTTTTTTTGCAGGTTTTGACCAGGGCTGGATTTGAACCCAGCACCTCTGGCATATGGGTCCGGCACCATACTCCCTTTTAGCCACAGTACCCACCCCAGAAAATGCTTTTGATAATACCCAGCATCCTTTCATGATCAGAACACTTAAGAAAATTGACATAGAAGGGACATTTCTTTTATTATTTTTTTAATTAATTATCATAGCCATCATGTCATTCTCATAATTGTTGTTAAGACATTTATATTTGACATTTAGAAAGATTCACATGTACCCTTATAGGATAAATCATAGCATGATCCTAGAAATCACCCTCCCTTCATCCATTCCACCCTCCCCTCCACTCCCTCTCCCCTTTCCCGATATTCTTGGACTACAATTGGATTATAGCTTTCCTGTGATAGTTAACAATTAGTTTCATAATAGGGTTGAGTACATTGGATAGTTTTTCTCCCATTCTTGAGATATTTTGCTGAGAAGAATAATTTCCACCTCCATCCATGCAAACATGAAGGAGGTAAAATCTCCATCTTTCTATATGGCTGCATAGTATTCCATGGTGTACATATGCCACAATTTATTAATCCATTCATGGGTCGATGGGCACTTGGGCTTCTTCCATGACCTAGCAATTGTGATTTGATCTGCAATGAACATTCTGGTACAGATATCTGTATTGTAGCATGACTTTTGGTCTTCTCACTATATACCTAGCAGAGGAATTATGAGAAATTCAACTCAAAACTACTTTGAGATATCATCTACCAGTAAGATTAGCCCATATCACAAAACCCCAAAATCAAAATGCTGGCGGGGTTGTGGAGAAAAGGGAACACTTCTACACTGCTGGTGGGAATGCAAACTAATACATCCCTTTTGGAAAGTCATATGGAGAAGAGACATTTCTCAAATTGATAGAGGCCATCTACAGCAAACCCACAGCCAATATCGTACTGAATGGACTTAAATTGAAATCATTTCCACTCAGATCAGGAACCAGGCAAGGTTGCCCATTGTCTCCATTGTTCTTTAACATTGTAATGGAAGTTTTAGCCATCTCAGTTAGAGAAGAAAACACAATCAAGGGTATCCATATAGGGTCAGAAGAGATTAAACTTCCACTCTTTGCAAAAGACATAACTGTATACCTGGAAAATACCAGCGATTCTCCTACAAAATTCTTAGAAGTGATCAAGGAATACAGCAGCATCTCAGGTTACAAAATCACCACTCATAAATCAGTAGCCTTTATATACACCAACAACAGTCAAGCTGAAAAAGCAGTCAAGGACTCTATTCCATTTACAGTAGTGCCAAAGAAGATGAAGTATCTGGGAGTTTACCTAACAAAGGAAGTTAAAGACCTCTATAAAGAGAACTATGAAACTCTAAGAAAGAGAAAGCTGAAAATGTTAACAAATGGAAAAACATACCATGCTCATGGCTGGGAAGAATCAACATTGTTAAAATATCCATACTACCCAAAGCAATATATAATTTTAATGCAATCCCTATTACAGTTTTATTGTCATACTTTAAAGATCTTGAAAAAACAATACTTCATTTTATATGGAATCAGAAAAAAATTCGAATAGCCAAGACATTATTCAGAAATAAAAACAAAGTAGGAGGAAACATGCTACCAGACATCAGACTATACTATAAATCCATAGTGATCAAAACAGCATGGTACTGGCACATGAACAGAGAGGTAGATGTATGGAACAGAAAGAGAACCAAGAGATGAACCCAGATACTTACCTTTATTTGAGTGGAGAAAAGATTCCCTATAGAACAAATGGTGTTGGGCGAACTGGCTGGCAACCTGTAGAAGACTGAAACTGGACCCACACCTTTCATCATTAACTAAGTTAGACTCTCACTGGGTTAAAGAATTAAACTTAAGATACGAAACTATAAAAATACTAGAAGAAAGTGTAGGGAAAACACTTGAAGAATTCAGCCTGGGTGAAAATTTTATGAAGAGGACTCCTTAGGCAATTGAAGCAACATCAAAAATACACTACTGGAACTTCATAAAATTAAAAAGCTTCTGCACAGCCAAAAGCACAGTAGGTAAAGCAAGTAGACAGCCCTCAGAATGAGAGAAGATATTTGCTGGTTATGTCTCTGACAAAAGTTTAATAACCAGAATCCACAGAGAACTCAAACATATTAGCAAGAAGAGAGCAAGTGATCCCCTCTCAGGGTGGGCAAGGGATTTGAAGAGAAACTTCTCCGAAGAAGACAGACATATATTATAGCTTTCCTGTGATAGTTAACAATTAGTATCGCATATATATTTGTATGACCTACAAATATATATGAAAAAATTC